>JAOPJM010351890.1:0-18564 GCA_027124095.1 Muusoctopus leioderma | reverse complement strand
ATATATATTGTTTGACAACCAGTCCTTTCGGCGAAACTTCGAAATAAACAGTCTCTATTAATGTTAATATTAAATATTATTTAGACTCCACAAATCGTATTTGAGTCCTACATTCAGTGCATGTTTAGTGGATCCATTACACAAACCTATTAAACAAGCATTTGTATATATATATATATATATATAATTGCCGCACAATAGGAACGAACTCGGAACCACGCGGTTTCGAAGTGAAGTTCTTAACCACACAACTATGCAATATAAGACCACGATTAGTTAGTTTTACCGAGAGGGATATATGTAAATTTGGTGACCTAATTGATTATTTCGATGTTTTTATATTGTATAACTGAATGTTTACTCTCACAAAGAAAGGACCTAACTTCAATATAATAATTTTTTTTTCTTTCTGATTTTGGCACAAGGCCAGAAATTTAGGGGAGGGGTAAGTCGATTGAATCGACTCCAGTACTTGACTGGTGTTTTTGTTTATCGACCTCAGATGGATGAAAGGCAAAGTTGACCTCGGCAGGGTTTGAATTCAGAGCATAGCGAGCTGAAACGAAGCATTCTATCCGACGCGCTAACGATTCAGCCAATCCACCACCTTTTTCAATATAATAATATAGCGTAAGTTTAAATATACAGTCGACAGTGTCTGAAATGTAATTCAATGAGGAACATTTATATATGAGCACTTGGATATCAAATCGCATGCGATTTTGACCAAATTTTAGACAAGACACGCAGTCATTTCAAACAGGACCTAACGAGGGAACTTCTACACAGTCACTCAATGTGCTACATATAGCAGCCAAATCTCTCTTGAATCATACCCTGCTGGCTTAAAAATGGAAAGACGCAATGTTTGAAACAAAGATAGGATGGTCACGACAGGAACATTTTAGATCATAGGCCTGCTTGATCAAGGTTTGATCTCCGAGTTAAACAATAACAATACCTTGGAAGTATAATCTCAAAGGATTTAAAATCTGAAAGTCAAAGCATACCTGTGTAGCGGTAGCTACAGATGGGTGTGGTTGAATTACCTGGCCTGGGGTTGTAAACCAGGAAATACAGGCGTCACAATGTCTGGCAAAGACAAAGGAAATGTATTTCAGTCACCAGGCTAAAACATGAATATAGCCAGGTCATTTTGTGTGTCGCCCAGAGACAAAGGAATCTCTGGTATAAATAGGCCCGCACTGCAAGCCAGTGACACAGAGAGGAGCACACAGCCATCAGACGAAGTCACCATGTGAGCGTCCAGCTCAAGAACACAACAGAGAGACAATGAGATTCCGAGAACACAGCCACCAGCGAACTCGAAGACAAACCTTGTTATGAACAAGGCCACAGAGAGACACAAACCACACACAATTGATTGAGAGAGTTTGTATGATTAATAAAGTCATAAAATATAACGAAGTGTATTTCCTGGTTTTGGTTATAGCAGCACACACAATATCTTATGGAGTCAGATAACAACAGTCGAACAGACGACAACAACAACAACAACACGTAAGGAAGTCACAGTATAATGGGTGATAACATCTCATCCGTAAATAGACGATTAGTCTAATTACTACATTGAATCGATGATGATACATCATCGAATGAGAACAAAACTAATTCCTACATCCAACATAACAAATATAAATATTGTTACAAAAGTATATCAATTGACTCTGTACAGTACAATTCCTAGTAACTGCAAAATGTAACAGCAAATAGAAATTACTAATTCATTCAATGGGCAAGTAATTCTAAGCATCCTACTGCTCCCGAGATAATGTGAACTCACAACAGAGCAATAATTGTTTCTAACATAGGTACAAGGAAAGAAATTTGGCGGGAGGAGAACAGTCGATTATATCAACCCCAGTACTTGAATGGTACTTTATTTTATCAATCCCAGATTGATGAAGGGAAAAGTTGATCACGGTGGTATTTGAAATCAGAATGTAAACAGCTGGAACAAATACCGCAAGGCATTTTGTTTAACACTCTAACGATTATGCCAATCCACCACCCTAAAGCCAGTAAGATTAATTTAAATCTGTGTGAAACAACTAGAAGTATGAGTTGTTCTGCGTATTCCAGTTGAGAAATGTGGTAGGCTGATAGTATCTTAAGCATCATCATAGAAACCTTTAGAGTTTCTGTGTTGATGCTATATATTAGTGGCGCCTGTTAGCAAATCACGGCGGAATGATTTAGAGTATATTTGATGAGGTTACATATTGATTGCTCTATTAGCAAATCACGACAGATGAGATGGTTTTTTTCTTGCTAGCAAAGGAAATGTAGATAAATAAAACCCAGACCACTTAGGAAGTGGGTAATTTTAGTATTAATATTACAGTCGATATAATTATGGTAGAGATTGATGCTGATCTTTAATGCTATTTCATTGATAACACCGTTGAGTAACTATTTGTAAACTTCTCTAATTAAAGTTTAAGTTCAATCAACGTTTCCGCTACTTTGTGATTGGCCAAAAGAAGGAACATTATAATACATTTCCCTCTTATAATACACAGCTACAATCAATTCTATAATGACGAACATTTTACAAGTTAATATTGTTTGTATTCCGAATAATAAATGTTACAAAATCTTCGAAATAATATGATATACCCGGAAATGTTCGTTGAGATTGAACAGTAAACATTTGATACACTATACAAAGAAGAAAACTTTCCTTAAGTAACCAGGGTTGAAAGACTATATACACATTGATGCGATTTTAACATCCTATACCTTAGTTATCTTAAGTTGCATAACATTTGGTTCTTTGTAACTGTACACGAAGTCCTTTGCGTTTAAGGGAAGAGTAAATAGCAATGTGTGACCTTCATGTCTTTCCCAAGGATATTAGCGGCGAAGTGAAATGAATTAGTTCTGAATGGGTTTCAAAACTGGCTCGTGGCCTTAGCTCACTAGAAGCTCACATTTTGCTCTACAATGATCGCCACCTTGTAGAAAAATACGAAAGAACTAATAATTTGTGAAGATTGTTGTAGTTGTTTTAATGCTATTATCGATACCTTTTTAGATTACGGTACATAATTTAGATTGGTACTTGTGTGACATGTTAATTGGTTGACAGAACGTAATTTAAGATGTGGGAGATCGTAGGTTGTGAGAGATCATAGGATGTGAGACTTTGTAGCTAATTAAAGTACAACACTATTAAGGGCTATATTTGTTGTTGTTGTTGCTTAACAATAAGTCAACTTTGATCGAGCCGGCATTTAATCAAAGATAGTCCAATCGTAACTATCCAGTTTTAGGGGTTCTAGGACTACGTTATCCATTGTCCTTTGCGTTTTTAAGACAGTAGGATGTGATTTAATGAAAATTTACTGCAATTTCTCGCAGGTCCTGTGACCACGTAGAGGCTCTCTCATTGGCTTGTTAAGGGCTGTAGTTTTAGATGTATGAAGTGTCAAATTTATTCAAATTTACTTACTGATAAATATTTACTGCCAATGAAGTACACCCTACTTTCGCAGATTACTTTATGGCGAATTCATTTTTGCAATGCTATAGTTTAGAGAGCGGTGGAGTGGCAGGAAATTTAAGGTAATGGGTAAAATATATTCCAGTAATAACTTATATCCCATTAAGTTCAGAGTTCAAATTCTACCAGGATCAACTTTGCCTTTTCATCCTTCCGGTGCCGATACAATAAGTGCCAGTTAATTACTGGGGTCCCACAGAATTTATGAACCTATACCAATGTTAGAAATCCTTATTTAGATACGCTGAGGATGGAAGTGTGGCAGGAAGAGTAGAGTGCCGGACTAAAACTATTTCGGTATTTAGTTTCTTTCTTTTATGTTATTAGTTCTGAGCATCCATATTGTGTCCTTCGCATTATATATTATAGAGCTGACATTCACAAAAAATTAACTCGCCATACTTTTCCCCTTCACTTTAGATATGTTAGAGATGAGGGTAGCAGAAAAGTAAATTTTCAGATTTTGTCCTTCACTTTAGATATGTTAGATCTGAGGTCAACGGGTAATAATATTCCAGAATGTGCACTTCACATTAAATATATTAGAAGAGGTGAGCTCAACAGAGAAGTAACGCTCCATATTAAACCCCTTAACTTTAGATATGTTAAACATTAAGTCAGAATAAAAGTAACCCTCTAGATTGTACACTTCAATTTAGATATGTTAGAGGTGTGGTAAGAAAAGAGGTGACCCTCCAAATTGTATCCCTTCACCTTAGATATGTTAGAGGTGTGGTAAGCAGAGAAGTAATCATCCAGATTAGGCTCTTCATTTTAGATATATTAGATCCACAGTCAACAGGGAGTAATTCTACATATTGTGGCTTTCACTTTAGATAGGTTTTAATAGAGGTCAACAGGATAGTAATCCTCCATATTGTGGCTTTCATGATAGATATGCTATAAGTTAGGTCAACTGGGAAATCACCTTCCAGATTGGACCTTGATTTTGGATATGTTAGAGCTGATTTGAACAGAGAAGTAACCAGATTGTGCCTCTTCATTTTAGATATGTTAGAGCTGACGTCAACAGGGATGTAACAACCCATATTTCGTCCTTCATTTTAGATAAGTTAGAGCCGAGAGAGCTCAGAAGTAACTCTACCGATGGTACTCTTAACTTTAAATATGTTAGAGCTGACTTTATCAGGGAAATAAACATCAAGATTGTGTACTTCACCTTAGATATGTTAGAGGTGAAGTCAATAGGGAATTAACCCTCCATATTGTACCCCTTGACTTTAGATATATTAAAGCTGAGGTCAGCAAGGAAGTAACAACTAGATTGTGCCCTTGACTTTTGGTTTGTTCGATCTAAGGGTAACAGAGAATTGTATCTCCAGATTGTTCCCTTCACTTTAGATAGTTTAGAGCTGAGATCAACAAGAAAGTAGACCTCCATATTCTGCTCCTTCACTTTAGATATGCTAGAGGTCAGCTCAACGGTGAAATATATCTCCAGATTGTGCCTCTTCACTTTAGATAGGTTAGAGATGGAGTCAAAGAGAGGTCACCCTCAATATAGTGCCCCTTCACTTTAAATGTTAGAGATTAGGTCAACAGGGAAGTAATCTTCCACATTGTGTCACTTCACTTTAAATAATGCGTATGTCATTTCGTTGTTTTATTCACAATTTTCTTTATTTTCATTTGTAAAAAATCACACCTCCACACCACTCACCTCACCCCACACCACCGGTTTCCTTGTTTCATTTCCATTTCGTAAAATTGAACTTTCGAAAGAATTTATGATTTCTATTCTACTAACGTCAGTTCCTGTTAACATCATTTCAAGGAACAAAATAACAACATTTATCTCGATGTCAGATCGGCTTAGATCACTCAACATTCTACACAATAGGTTTTACATTTTTACTAGTAAAAGCAAGAACTGCTATACAGTAAATAACTGTTTTCTCCAATCAACTTAACGTGTAGATTGTACTTAAAGCAGATCACGTGTGGTTAGTAATTTGAATTCAAATTATTATGAAGTATTTAATGTGAACGTTATAACAAGTCACTTCATAGAAGCAGCGTTTTTCCTCCTCACCACCATCACCAGTACCAGCACCAACACCAACACCAGCTCCATCGCCATCATCATCATTGTTGTTATTTCTATTTTCTTTGTATTCTTTCTTTTTCTCGTGGTATTCTTTCTTTTGTTGTCTCTCTCTCTCCAGAATCTTCAACATTTACGCTGTGAGAATATTACATATGGCAATAACTGCCTGTTGCCGTTATAATTCATTCCTAGCATGTTCTTTCACGATCGTTCTGTTCATCTGTTAGTAGTTAGTTTATCTCTTTCTTAATCCATCTGTTTGCTTACACGTCTATTTGCAGCAATGTGTTGCATATATCTACATCTATGAAACCAATGTATGCATATTGTTATCTGTATATATTATATTCTAATAAACACATTTTCATTGTTGGTAAATCCAAGTGCATTTTGTTTTCTTAATTCCAGTCTTGTTCATCAAACTATATTTTGCAATATCAGTTTTAGAATACATTTTCACGTTAACTATATTTCTAAGAAGGTTAATCTTTAGTACCCGAAAATAATGTAAGTCTCAGTTATTATAAAAATACAAACCGTATGGTAAAGAAACAGTATTATCTACATCGCCAATATTAGAAACCATTATTAAATTAATGCATTTACTGTAATTAATATTCTTCTTCAGTAGTCTTAGACAGACGTATTCTGATTTATTCAACTAATAATGACCAATATATCTTAACAATTACTAACAATGACTAATATATCTTAAATACGGATTCTGTGGAATGGAATTGCTTAGTTTTATCGACATTTGAAACCCAAATTAACAGGTGTAAACAATTGATTATTGATGTTTTGTATCAATTCTCACAAGTTAGTACAACCACAATGCGTTTGTACACACATTAATATATAATTCATAGACTTGAATATATGAATATTGAGACAAACTGATAAATTGATAAACTGATAAAAGTAATGTGAAAAGAAAAGGAGAGGTGATATAATGTAAGATTATTAAAGAGGCGGAGAGCTATGGATATATTTATACGGTGAAGTATAATCAAAGAGAAATCATGGAGTAGGAAATATAGTTAATAGTTAAGTAAGAATGTACGAGGTTTTGGGACATATTTCTAACGAAAGTAGGAAAGGAAATAAATACGTAATATATGAAATGAAATTTAAAAGAAAAAGGACGTGGAAGAAAATCTGTTATAAGTGTTTTAAGGCTCGTCTTAACTCATGAGTAACGTATGTTACAAATGCGGTGACATTAACTCATATCTAGTTTGCTTGGAAGTAATATAACTTTCCTAAGAAATGTCATTGATACGATTAAATAATTTCAATCTTTCTTTCCATTTTAGGACACCAAAAATTGGAAAACATCTGTTGCAAAATGAAATGATCAAAACTCGTGAGTCACACAAAGAAAACAATATGAAAAATAAACTCACTATTGACCATACGACAGAGTATAATACAACATTTCTGATCAGTATATTTGGGAAATGACGTTTAGATTACCCCACCCATTTAAGTCCTCCCTAGATCGTTGGATAAGTCTTTATACCGTTGGCAGCTTTACCCCTAAATCTTTGGAAGCTGACTGTCTTCCTCTGATCCATACTTTATTGTATTCCTTCATATTCATCTCATAAGTAATCGTCATTTATATTCACATATGTTCTGGAGTCCAGTCGCATTAAACCTTAGCTATTTCTTCAATCTCGTTCTCTTTTCAATAAGAAGTCTTTAAATGTCCCAGTTCTCTCCATTCTCTAATAGAAGCATACAATTTATTCAAATCTTTATTTAAATTTCCAAATTTTGATCCTGTCGAAATTACACAAAACTTCAATTTTATAACCAATCTCCTATATAAGGTTTGATCATTCGCATAACTAAAATTAACCCTACTCAGATAAATATGAATTTGTGTTCATTCTTGAGGAAGGCGAGTTGGCTGAAAGAGATTAAGTAAGTTATTTCATTAAACAACGTAAAATATTTAATCTCGTTCCTGTATGTTTCAAATCCTGCCGGAATTGTGTTTGCTTTTCCCATACGCTGAGGTCGAAAAACATAAGTATCCGTCATCTATTGGGCAAAATTCAATTGAAATTTTGACTCCATTATGAATCTGATGCTTGAAGAATTCAATTTATGTGCATTATTCATGTTTTCTGTCTTCTCCCTCCCTGATACTACATAATCAGATTCGCAGCGGCTTTCCAATGCAAAGTCGGTCTTCATCAGTACAGGAAAGATCATCCTCCTATCCTATGTATAAAACACTGATGTAATATTTGTATAGCTTCTTTGAGTGTCTCTGAAGTTTATGAACCTATTTAAACACTTCAGAAAGTAAGCTGTCCATTCTAATGAGGTATCCATCACAATGAGGTGGCTGAACAGCATAACTGGACCTTCAGAATCGTGGCCCCGATGCTGACCATGCTATACTTAATCAGGACATTCAGGTTCACCCTTTCCTACCATGAATAATCGCACAGATCTCGAGTAGAATTGCTCAAACTGCTTTATGTATTACTTGAACAGTCTGAAGTCCACAAACTCATGCAGAAGATTCGTAAATATGATTGTTTTTCATACTATAATCTTGGTGTATAGATAGATTTTTCCGTGCTTCATCGCATGAGAGTCTTTGTTGAGCCTGCTGGCAGATAATGTGAAATTTCTGACCGGTTAAGAAAGTAGCAAAATTTCACTCTTTGATAATAAGTGATATCTTTTTTTCTCCACGTAGATGACAAACAGGGCTACTCGTCATTGATGATAGGGATAACTAAGTTAGAGTAGTTCATGTTGAAAACCGAGAAAACATGTAGGAAGGAAGGACTTGGAAAACGTGTTGAGGAGAGACAAGGTTTACAGTATATATTGTAAAGTTTAGAGAAAAGACTTTTGTAGTATTCAGGGAGAGGACAGAGAGATGTTACGAACTTGGTGGGTGAATTCCATAAACTATCAGGTAGATGGTTTTCATATTTGTTTGTACTTTTGTATACAAATTGTACAATAATGTTTCTCTTTTCTACCACATACATTTGATCCAGTTCCAATCCTTTCTACAGACGCTATGACGAAGCCACTTCCCCTCCACATTCTTCGTCACTTTGAAACATCTTCTTCCAGCATTCATGTAACTTCTTTGATAACGCCTTTTTAATTTAGTACAAACCGCCCATCATATTTTCTTTTATCAAACATCATTCCTTTACACTGAATCCCATCTATTGGAAATTAGCCCCTAGAGAAGACCAGTTTTAATTTATAAAAAAAGGTGAATAAGTTGAGTGATTATTTATTTTAAAATGATAGTTTTTCTGGTTCAATGTACATTATAAATCGAGATACAGGGAGGAATCTTTATTAATAATCATAATATTATTTCAAATTTCAGTCGGAAAAATATTTACTGAGAGCAAATGAAAACATAAATATTACTTAAAATACCCGACGCCACTGAGAATACGAGTTTATAAAAAAAAATGTTTTCCAATAATTAGTCTTAATTTGTATCCTTTGAAGATGCATGACTTCTGAATATAGGCCTTACAGATGTAAATCATCGATTCTATGATTGTTGATATCTACTTTGAAATGTAGTGTCGGTTAGTGAGTTCAAAATCCCATGCGATTTCAGCTTGAATAAAATCAGAATTTGATCTATGTGTGCTGTAAACTAAAGCAGACACTTACAAAGAAAAATGAATGAAACCCTTTTTCCGTTTGGAAATGTTTTCCTTTTTGTGCCGAATAAACTTAACAAACGAAAGTGTTACAATTGAACGAAACAATTAAATTGAACACACACAATTATTTTAAGCATCATAGTGCAGTAATAAATGGTCTAATATGGGAAACCAAAACAAAAAAGGAATTAACAAATCATTAAACACATATTTTCCAAAACAGTAATGTGTATCTTTCACAAGAAGCTGTCAAAACCTCAAACGTTTGCAAGAATCCCTTCTAAATCCTTAATTAAAATCTCTGCAAAGTTTACTGAGATAGGATGTGCTCCCTAGTTTGTAGATCAACTCCTGATTAAAATCATTAAAAAAGGCTATATCAATCTTAGATTATAACACTGACTCCGCTTCATTATTATTTCAGAGATCAATAACCATAATATTACTGTTTAGGGCAGAGCTTTCCAAAGTGTTCACATTAGCGACACTTTTTCAAAAATAAAATTTTTTCGTAACACATTAAGTTTTTTCGCGAAGCCAAATGCATAATGCAAAATGTATACAAAGAGGAATGATTCAATGGGATGCATGAGCTTGATGTGAAGAACACAATTCATGAATGTTTGATGGAATGCTCGACAAAGATACCTTCATTTTGTCATCTAACATGTGTAACCTTTCACGTTTCAGAGACTTTAAGTTTGTCATAGTTGAAAATCCAACTTCAAAAGTGTATGTAGTAGAAAACTACAGAAGAATGTTTAGCTCTTTCGTAGCTACATCGAGATGCTTCTCTAAAACGTAAATCCAGAAACATCCCAGGCCACTCTCTCATTATACATCATAAATAAACTCCGATTATATTTTATTTCAATCAATTCTTCTTCCATATGTGAAAACAATGTTTGTTGCGGATGAAACAAATGGATTTCTGACCCAATATGGATATTTGGAAAGTACCCATGTACTTTATCTTCAAGCGATGTTAAACGATTAAAGATGACAGAACTAATATTTCATTTTAAGTTGTAGTCAGAAGTTTTGGAAAACATTTGAAAATTTTCCTCTTTCACTTTTCTTTTTCAGGTCACTATTTTGTATCTCATTGCGCATATTTTACCAACCGATATTTAGATATTTTCTTCCTTCCCTTGCATGTTAGTGTTTATTATATTTAAATGTTCGAATATGTCAGTAAGATATGGCAATTGTGTGCACCGATGCTCATTTGGAAATTAATCACAAAATTCAGTTTGCTGATTCTCTCGGAAATGTTCAAACATCATTTCTCTCAATTCATATGCACGACAAAGCACTCAACCTATAGAGAGCCAACGGACTTTAGCGTGCGAAATAAGGTTTTGAAAGCTTGCTCCAACCTCTTCACAAATATGAGCAAATAACCTTGATTTAATTACTATAATTCTCTTCCAATTGTTTTTTGCAGTTTGTGCTTCGCAATGTGAAATGTAATAAGCGGTTAGAATATTTTCATTCTCCTGTTTTGCCAAAGCTGTAAAGCC
Source organism: Muusoctopus leioderma (assembly GCA_027124095.1). Classification (NCBI taxonomy): domain Eukaryota; kingdom Metazoa; phylum Mollusca; class Cephalopoda; order Octopoda; family Octopodidae; genus Muusoctopus; species Muusoctopus leioderma. Next base: position 7,779 of record JAOPJM010351890.1, on the reverse strand, counting down.
TTTTGATGAACCAATCATTGATGGTGCACCATCTGTGCATAGTGTTACGCAATTTATCCACAGAAAAGTTTCTTTCATGAAGCTATCTAAAAGTTTCAAATATATCTTCACCCCTAGATTTCAAAAGAAATGTTTGCTCTATAATTTTTTGCTTGATATAATTCATGTTTTGCTTGATATAATTCATGCTAAATATATTATTGCTACTGCTTTCATAAATGTTTGGAGGAATGATGGATAAATAGATTCCGCCCTGTGTTGTACTCGGTGAGTTAGCGAACAGTAGTTCACTAACGACTTCAATAACGTATAAAAACCAATAGTTGACTCGTATAGTTGTAGTGCAAATATCTTGTTACCATTTGCAAAAATAGATTTCAGCTGCATTTGAATATCTTGAGACATGTTTTGAATCCGTCTTCTGATCCGTCTGCTAAAAGAACCTTTTATTAAATTTCCGACACAAATTCGGGTCCAAACATTGTTCAAGCTATCGCACAGCAAGAATCTTTTTATGGTGGTTTCTGCAATAGTATGTGGTTCCTTGTTTCTGGCTATTATTTGAGCAATTAAGTAACTTGACCCATGAGCTTTATCTGATGTTTTCAATTTCTTGGTGAATACTGCGGATTGCTTTTTAACAGATTCCGAAAGCTTCTTGAAGTATTCTAACGGCTTTCCCAACAAATGATAATGCTTGGAGGTTAAATGGTGCTTTAATTTATTCAGCACCATACTTTCATTTGCAAGTTCATCACAACAGACCAAACACTGGGGCCGAGGATTTCTTTCGTCACCAGAAAATATAAAACCCAGTTTCATATAATTTGTATTGTATAAACGAGGTTTAGAAAAAATTCGTGTACATTTCTTACCCACTAATGCTGGACTTTCGTCATTGGATTCTTGAGTAATTTCACCTATTCGCATTCCATTCTGTTGATTTTCACAATTATCTTCAACAGCTTTTCTTTTGTTAATTGAAAACTCATCCATTTGACTAAATACGAAATTAACGAAATTGATAAATAAACAATTAAATATCATATCACATGTCACCAGTCACGTGTTTAACTGTACGGAGAGTTGTCAGATCCCAAATGTACTTCACAGCCAAATAATCGTAAAAATTGATAAGATTTGACTAAATTTCGTGACAAATCTGGAGATTACCGGCAACACACTAATGTGTCGCGGCACAAAATTCTGAAACCTCTGCTTTAGGGTGTCATTATTTACATTGCAGATATGAACTCATTTCAACATAGCGTTCATTCCACATGAACGTAGAAAAACAATTTAAAAAAAAAACAAATTTTCAATTTACTAATTTATTTTTATGTCTAAGGAGGAGCAGTATTACTCAGAAACACAGGGCGTTTCTGAACTCGAAAAATTGAAGGCAAGTTTGAGATTGAGATTTACATGAAACTTGAAGAACTGGATGGGTGGTTGGTAGTTCTATAGTCTAGTGGGTATTTATAAGTGTGGATGTTGCCAGTTATACATTATTTAGAATGAAGAATGTTTGGTTTCCGGCTTATTTCGTAAGATTAACACGCGGTAGGAGTTCTAGAAAGAAGTCTTAATGGTTGTGATTAGTGCGGGGTATAATAATTGAAATATATATGTTGCTGGGGAAGTAGAGGTGAGTAAAACGAATAGTTTTAGGTGGAGGGGGAATAAAAGATATAAGTCAAGATGAGCAAATACCATTCTAAAAATAGGAGAAAAGACAGAAACAGGACGCTACTCGGTGATGGTTGCAGTTTGCTGTTGGCTGATCTATGATCAAAGGTGTTTCATTCGTGACCATCCTGTATTTTATTTAGATATTGTGTGTCTGGGACCACATTATCCAATGTATCCTTCCATCATTTAAAACAGTAGAGTGTGATTGGAAGGAGATTTGGCTGCTATTTCTAGCTGATAGTATGACCACATAGAGACTCCCTCATTGGCTCGTTAGTTACATATCAATAGGCTCTATCCAACTTTCATGTTGACATATATAATGATGCCCCGTTGCAGAGTAGGGCTCATAGCAAATTGCAAAATGTACTTTTTCTTTTCATTTAACAATAAAGAGAAACGTACTGGCATCTCAACTCATATTTTGTTTTCTTGTTATTTCATTCCTCTATTTTGGGTAAAATAATAAGATGGCTTTCGGGTAAAGTACAAGGATGGTTTAGAGTAAGATAACAGGATGATTTAGGGCATGGTTTTCTGGTTCTAAAATCTTAATTATCCAATCAAATCACAGTTTCTTCCCTCACATTAAATTGTGCATAATCTGAAGAAATGTCTAATCAAAGAAAATTGCCAAGACATAAAAAGAACATTTACGAAGTATAATTGCATTGTAAAGGTAATTTCACTAAATCACATGGGTTTCTTTTACCTGATGATGAATAAATGCTATCTGAAACATTTTAACCTTATGAAAATGCCTATGATTCCTTTAAAATACCATGGAATGTACATGGTATTTAAAATACCATAGAAAAGTTTAAAGATTCAGCCATTATAACATTTTGTCGGCGCTCTAATGTAAGCTGCACCTCCACGCTCTTATTTATCTTTTCCGTTATCTCTTTTAAACTCCCATAATATAAAGACACGAAAAATCCTTGTCCATACCAATAGGTCAATATAGAGGGCCATACATCTTGTGTAGTTTATCTAAACTTTTACTCTCTTTAAACTTCTATGGCATTTCAAATATCAAGGTTTATATTCCATGGCATTTTAAAGGAATCGTAGATATTCCCAGAAGGTTACAATGCCTCAGATGGAATTTATCAACAGGCGAGGGAAACCCATCTGTCTGTGTGAGATTATTTCTTAAGGTGTAATTATATTTTGGAAACTAATTTCAGCAGATTTTTAATATCAAGTGTGTGAGCTGAATATTATTTTTTATTTGAAAGTGAAATTGGAAGAAAAGAGTTTCTTCCAAATATCAATTATAACCTGGGAGAAGCAGCATGAATTATTTTCTCTTTAAAATTCTAAAATACGAGATTCTTTGTTCCTGGCAATTTACAATAATTAAAAAAATAAAAATAATTAAGTTCTGAAATCTTTACAATTACCATTTAATTCTCCTTCATTTTAGAATTCTAATTAAACATTTCACTTTCCACATCTTTCCGTAAAAAAATACCTAATGAATGTTATTGCTTTTAATAATAATAATAATTTGTTTTGACGAGGCAGAAGAATTCAGATATATGAAAGCTGGAGGATATGAATTTCTGACATTCTTGTCTTTCCAAAAGGAGGATAAACAACGTAAGTGAAATGAAATATCACACAAGTGGATTAAAAATAGAATCTGAGAGAAGTTATTGCCTCATTTATTGAATGTACAAATATCTATATTTAATTACTTTTAAGTAAACATACGGCTGTTTTGCTTGATATAATTCATGCTAAATATATTATTGCTACTGCTTTCATAAATTTTTGGAGGAATGATGGATAAATAGATTCCGCCCTGTGTTGTACTCGGTGAGTTAGCGAACAGTAGTTCACTAACGACTTCAATATACTAAACACCATTTTTTGTTTCTTTAAAATACATTACTAACTTTGAAAGGGTAGTATTCGAAACAGTAAAGTGCCGGACGAAGAAATGCCTCATAGTGTTTAGATACGTCCCTTTATGTTCTGAGTTTGAATCCTATCGGAATTTCTCTCCGGAGTCAATATAGAAATCAGTACTGATTTCTGACTTTGGCGCCAGTCCATAAATCTTTAGAGGAGGGGGTTGAATTAAACCCAGTGAATTGCTGATACTTATTTTATCAACCACAAAAGACAATTCAACACCGATATGATTCAGACTCAGAATGTAGAGGATTACGATTTTAGTCTAACTATTCTACCGCTTCTACCACTCCACCTATCCAGATTATTGTTTCTAACATGAGCACAAGGCCATCAATACCAGTACTTGACTGGTACTTTATTTTATCGACCCTGGAAGGATGAAAGGCAAAGTTGACCTCGGTGGAATTTGAATTCAGAGCGCAGTGAGCCAGAATGAATATTTGGAAGGCATTCTGTCCAGCGCGAACGTAGGATAATCAATATTACATATTAATCTGGTGATTACAGTAGAGTAATCGATAATCTCACGCAGAGTGTAGTCACTCTACATCGTAGAGGATTTCTTGGTTGAAAGCCATTTCACATTACCCACGTTGCTAAAGCTCTAGGAAAGGGAATAAACCTCACAAGATCATTTTTCCTACCCCTCAAAAATGTAGGGCCTTGAGCTTATTGTAAAGATGCCAATATATAATTTGTCGGTACTTAATATTTAATCTTTCGATAGAATACTCATGTGTGTAACTCCTTATTTGTAACAAAGAGTAACACAAACACACAGGCATACATATATATACACACACACACGAGCCTATATGAGAGACTCTACGTTGTCACTCGACTGGCTAGAAATCGCAGCCAAACCTTCCTCAAATCACACCCGATCGAATTGAAGAAAGAAAGGACACGTTAGATAATGCAGACATTGATACATCTAAAACGACTGGATGGTCACAGCTGAAACGCCTTTGAACATGAGTCTATTCGATCACGGTTGAACTGGGGATACACAACAGCAACAAACACATAGAGACGCTCACACTCTCAAACACGCTCATACACACACACACACTCGCCCAGATATATACACAAACACATAAATATAATTATATAAATGGAAAACATAAATTAATAAATGAACAACTGTTAAATAGATTTTTTTTAAATTAATAATTTTACAATTGCGGAAAAGGAAACTATATAACAGTGACATGGCTGAGGGAAAATACCTCAGGGGAGCGTATTCTATACTAAATACAAATACTGAGATCCACTCCTATACTGCAGTTCCTATATTTTTCCAATTCTCGATTAACTTAGATCCGCTCCCATACTGTATCTTCCCAAAATTTCAATTAATTGATTTTATTGGAGTAATCTCCCTTGCTTCTTGTTTTTTAGATTTCAAAAACCCATAGACGGAATTTTTGTCGACTAATTGCATTGATAATCCCAGTTAATCGAAGTTTTTTTCATTCGCTATATTATATATTTGAGACCCTACCGTGTTTGTATTTAGTAAGCATAACACTCTCCTGAAGTATTTTCCCTCTCCAATATTGTTGATATTCATAATCAACGTCACTAAATTACTTCTATTTCTGTATATATCGATCACTCGTTGTCTTGTCAACTGCGTAGAATATGCTTCGCTGAGGAGGTCTGATAAGGCTAAAACATGTCCATTGCTTTCATCAGTTGGCTTAAAGAGCAGATCCATGCCCATACTGCATTTTCTATATTTTCCGAAATTTCAATTAATTGATTTTACTGGAGTTATCTCCCTTTCGTGTTGTTTTTATATTTATAATTAGCGGTAGTTTCTCTCTACTAATTGTATGAATAATCTCAGTTTGTCGAAGTTTTTCAACTCACTATATTACGTATGTGAGACCGTATCATATTTATATAACAATGATTTGTCAACGAGCCAATGAGGACACCTTCTAAGTGGTCAATCGACCTGCTAGAAATAGCAGCCATATTTCCCTCAAATCGCACCCTACTATCTTATAAAAGGAAGAATGCATTAAATAATGTAGTCATAGATAACACTATGCCTAAAAATAGATGAGATGGTCACAGCTTACATGCTTTTGCTCATAGGCCTTCTCAATCAGGGCTGACCTTTGGTTAAACAACAAAAAACAAAAACCAAATTGAAATTTCCCTCTTAGTCGGAGAAATAAAACAATAAGATTTCCACCTAATCTTATCATTGTTAGCAGGCAAGATGATTGTTAGCACGCAAAGTGACATTTTTCAGCGAAGCATAGTCAAACTGTAACCTGCTTCATCAGTCGACAAAGATTTTATGTATAGAAAAATAGTTACGAAGATGTTTTGCCAGTAACAAATTGCATAATTATAAAAAATAAAATGAGTTAGGAAAAAAAATATTCATATGAGTCAATGGCACGAATTTGGATAAATAAGTTAAAGAGAAATTGCAGTGCCCATCACACTTTTTCAGGGACTCCAAGACTGGTGGGATGATGAGAGGAAGTTATCCTTAAAGCGGAGACCTGGCTCGAATGTTTGCAGCAAAGTCGACTCCACTAAAGGCACCTAAAGTTCAGCTGGTGGTGTTAGACTGGGTGACGGATTAAATCTGCCACCCAAGTACGCCACGGTGAGATTTGAACTAAGAATGCAAAGAACAAGAAATACTGCAAGACATCCTGCCCGACGCTTTACCGATATCGCCAGTCCACCACCCTAGACTAGTGAATATATTGTCAGTTAAAACTGTCAACAGCCTTAATCTTATTTCTCCCATCTCTACGAGAGTCCGAGGCGTGATTATTTTTCCTGGAGAACCATTAGCTATAGATCTGCTCCATGAGTATTGATCTGGGGCTAAAGAACAACAACAACAGCAAGTGTAATATAGTGTTTAAAATATTGAGTGCTATTATTATAATCTAATATGTATTTATGTATGTATATGTATCTATATGTAACGGTAGAGTCTCACATATGTAATATAGTGAGTTGAAAAAACTTTAATTAACTTAGATTAACCATGCAATTAGAAGACGAAAACCCCTGCTAGGGGTGTTCAAAATCTATCAAGCAAGCAGCAAACAAGGGAGATAACTCTAACAATATCAGCTGATCTAAATTTTGTAAAATATAGACATTACATTACTGGCGCTTATCACAGCATGCATCCAAACATCGATTTACGAAGTCATATATAATATCTTTATGTAAACAGAAATATATTAGAGGTCTCACTGTGAAATTTCTCTCCGTGGATAAAATCCACTGTGAGATATTTTTTATGATCCATTCCACAAGTAGCCTCAGTGACGTCATGGACTGTTAGACACCGGTGATTCAGAATTTTTGTTCTTCGTCGGTAACAGGTACCACTCCGTCTCTGAGGCAAAAGAAAGCGTGCCTTTCAGCAAATAATACATTTACTGTTTAAGTGCATTGCTCGACCATTGCATAGAAATTATGTACTGGGGCTTATCACAGCATGCATCCATACATCGATTTCCGAAGTCATATACAATATGTTTATGTAAACAAAAGCACATTAGCGAAGAACAAACATTCTGAAATACCGGTGTCTAACAGTGGATGACGTCACTGAGGTAACTTGTGGTATTGACCACCCCAAAAATCTTAGTGGATTTTATCCACGGGGAGAAATCTCTCAGCGAGACCACTACTATGTTTATGTTTTCATAAACATATTGTGTATGACTTCTTAAAGACATTGTAGTTAAGAGTGTATCTTGCATCTGAAGCCAACTGGTGAAAGCAATGGACATGTTAGTTTTTGTATTCTAATTGCAGAGATAATCTCAGTTAATTGAATTTCTTCAAAGAACTATATATATATGTGAGACTCTAGTGATATATGTATATACGCAGAAAGTTTGTAAACAAGCAAGTTTGTAGAGCGCTCTATTTTATTATTAAAAATAGAAGAGCGATATCATTATGGAAAGAGCAAATCAACAGTACATTTCAGCGATCCTTACTGCAGTTTCATGTCCGGGTCCATGGGCAGCCTGTTGGCTAGCGAATGAAACCCGTTCATTCCAACGGTTAATACAATTTCGGAGATACTCCGAGGAATGAATAGGGTTCGTTCGCTAGCCAACAGGCTGCCGTTGGACCCGGACATGAAATTGCAGTAAGGAT
>JAOPJM010351786.1:0-11655 GCA_027124095.1 Muusoctopus leioderma | reverse complement strand
AAGAAGAAGAAGAAGAAGAAGAAGAAGAAGAAGAAGAAGAAGAAGAAGACAGAAAAAGAAGAAGAAGAAGAAGAAGAAGAAGAAGAAGAAGAAGAAGAAGAAGAAGACAGAAAAAGAAGAAGAAGAAGAAGAAGACAGAAAAAGAAGAAGAAGAAGAAGAAGAAGAAGAAAAAGAAGAAGAAGAAGAAGAAGAAGAAGAAGAAGAAGACAGAAAAAGAAGAAGAAGAAGAAGAAGAAGAAGAAGACAGAAAAAGAAGAACATTAAATCAACAACAACAACAACAACAACAACAACAACAATAGCAAAAGAAAATAAGTGTTCAAGAGATAATACTTTAACAGTGATTACACATTCCATTGCAGCCTGTATCCACTAATACTCTATATAGTTGAGCCAGCAAGACCATTTCCCACATAAGCACATCATATATAAAGGTACTTTAAATGTTTTCTTTGTCAAACTCTGAAAGAGGAGGTGGTGGTGGTGGGCAGGGGGGTCTATTATTAGATTAAAATATTAATCAGTCCTAGGAAGATTACCTTTTATCCATTGCCTTACCTTTTATCCAATGCCTCTTTAAAGGGGGGAAATGGTGGATTTGATGTTTTAGTTATTTCCCAGTAGAATTACAACAAAAGAGAGAATTGCTTTAGAGAAATAGAGAAATAGAGAAATAAAAATTCTTAAAAGTCAAATTGACCGTTTGTGCTGAAGCCTCTGTGAGGATTCCTTTATGTTTGCTTGGCTCTTTGGGAAATGGATGCTTATCTCGAGTAGCTCAGTTAACAAGTTTGCCATTAAGGAGTCAAAAGTTCAGAACAAGGTAGTTATCTCCCTTGGAAGCTACCAGATTGTAGGATGGCTTTTCTCTCTTGTAGTCTAACATGGGAAATTTCTAAATGTAAATAAAATGAATTCTTCATCAATATTATTCGTTCAGATTTGGCAGACAAATGGTTGGAAGTGGTAGTATCTCAGAAGTGTAGCATTTGTCCAACAGAATGCCCTTCCTATTGAAACCCTTTCCCAAACAAATTTTCCCTGAAGAATAGTCACTAGAGTTGGTACACTAGAAATTGCCTAGCAAGCTTTAGCAGGAATTGTTTGCAGAATATAAATAAAATAAAAAGGGTGTATGTTGGTATGCTTTGAGAAGAGGCGGTGAGACTAACATCAGGTGGGGGAAGCTAATGCACATTTCTATTTCCCTTTTCTTCTCCGATAAAAGGCTTCACTTCTTCAAATTACACACCAACATTCATTGCATTTGTTTATATTCTCCTCTCTCTCTCTCTCTCTCTCACTTTGATGCCATTAACTTCACACAGTTATTAATAGTTAGCATTATCCAACCCCAGTCATGTATGTCCAATAAGGACACTAACACTTGACCTCTTAACTCTTAACAACCACATCATCAAATTGATATAAATCAATGAACTATATATTATATATGGTGAAAGTGAAATATTTTTGTGTGAAAATACCTCAAGCAACTTTGTTTTTTACCTGTAAATTTCATAATAAATAAGCTGCAAAAAACCAATTTTTAGGCATTTTCTGCTCAATCATTACAGGACTTAGAATATTTGTAACAGGATGTTAAAGAGTTAATGTTACAGTCAGTTGGACTATGGTTTAGTTGAGTAATTTCTCTGAACTTAACCTTTTTACATTAACTCTTAACATTCTGTAGGACCTGGTTCCACAAGTTACCATGTAATCAAATTGACATGAATCATTGAACTATATATATATATATATATATATATATATATGTGGTGAATGTGAACTATGTGTGGAAACACCTCAATCACCTGTATTTCTTACCTGTAAATTTCATAATAAATAAGCTGCAAAAAACCCATTTCTAGACATTTTCTGCTCAACCATTACAGGACTTAGACACATTTTTAACAGGATGTTAAGAGTTAATATCTATACTTTTTATTGATTCTCTCAGACTGTGTCCACCAATGATTGCTGTTGGTAGTGATGATGCTAGTCAAACTGCTGGAGGCAAAGTATCAGTCTATCAATATAATGATCAACAAAGGTTAGTTGCTGCTGCTGTTGTTGTTGTTGTTGTTATTGTTGTTGTTTTTATATTTCTAAAATATTTTATTTATTCAGTTGGTTATCCAATAACATTGTTTATTATACCATTACTTTAAATAATATCAATAAAGTTCTTTTATTTTTTTTATTGGAAGTCTCTCTAAACAAGATGGCAAGTAACCAGCAATAAAACAGGCCTCGGGCAACCATTTAATTTGTTGGGGGCTTACAAAAAATAAAGAAAAAACTCTAATGAGGAGCTGCCCTAGCAATCAGAAAACGATCAGCACAAAATTTAAAAGAATTAAGATTGTATCCTCCATCAGGGGAAGAAGGAAGAGGGTTCCATAAGACAGAGATGTTCAAAGAAAGAAACTTCTAGAGTAGAAACTCTTCTTACAAGAGGAGACAACAACAACAGGGAAAGGATGTGAATTGGTAGAAAGATGAGTCACTGGATTAGCAGCCTTAAGAGGAGGAGGAGGGGGGACAAGAGGGAAGAAAGGTTGGCAGAACAACAATGAACCATGGAAGTATTTATAGAATAGAGTTAAAGAAGAAGTAATGTCCTGGAGCTGATGTGAGAGGGGGGGGGGGGTTGAACTTTAGCTGCCGAAAGCGGGAGCAGCAATGTTAGAAACTCGCTTTTGATCTTGATCAAGGAGAGAAATAAACACCAGCAGAGGCACCAGCCTAGATGTGACAACAGTCTTCCATACAGGGGGGGCGAAGAATAAGAGACTTTATAAAGATGAAAGAATACATTCGGAGGAAATATAATGATGAGTTCACTGTAGAGAACCAAACAAACGCAGTGACTGATTTAACAATAGATCTAAATGAATTCTTCATTCAGTCCTAACATATATTAAATTAATTTCTATTCTATACAGGTCATGGAACAAACTCCAAACACTCAGTGTACCTACTGACTCAGTTCATGACTTGGCCTTCTCACCAAACTTTGGACGGTCTTACCATTTACTGGCAGTTGCATCAAAGGACTTGAAAATATTTCAAATGACACCAGTCAAGTAATATTCTTTTACAGTTGTTTTAATTTTCTAGAATATAAATGGAAATATTTTTATTATATTTTAAAAATCATATAAAGATATTTTTAAATTATTGTTTGAATTTTATCATGTTGCTAATATAAGTGGTGATAAATCACTACTGTTGATGCTTTCAAAAATGAAATAAAAGGCACTAGGTTTGTTGTCTTAACCCTTTTGATACCAACCTGCCCGAAACCGCCCCTTGGTTCTTTGATAATAAAAAAACTATTTGTTTTAAAGTATTCATATTTAAATTTAAACATTCCATTATAATTTTATGGAAGAACTTTTTGTTAAGTTATGTTCCAAACACCAACTTAATAACAAGAAAGTTATTTTACTAAATCCCTCCAAAGGCAGTGTATTTCATTAGAAATACGGTAACAAAAGGGTTAAAGCATCATTGAGAAATGTTCTTGAAAAAATTCAATAAATAAGGAGGGATGACAAAGGAGGAGAATTACCAGTTTTTCATTCCAAAATAGAATTATTAGAGACATGAAATCACCACTGAATGACAAAACAAACCGTATTCTCTTAAAATGAAAACAGATTTTTGCAATGCAATCAGCTAGGTCTATTCATAGCATAACTTACATTTTAGTACTGACAATGGTGTTTAAATAGTCAATACTGCAATACTTACTCTACAGCACAGTTCAATTTACTCAAGACAGTAATTTATTCAAACATTGCAGCATATTTCAATATAGTCACAATGCTCCATTTGTTGGTTGGTATCAATTAATTGTCTACCACAAGTAAAGACTGTTGATCCATTCGCAGTAATTAGCAATACTGGCACAAAGTCAAATAAGCACATAACCCACCCTAGCAGAGAACGAATGTATTCGATTCTTTAACCTAAATCACAATGGTCATGAACCCTTATGGTGTTTGTTTAAGTTGGTGCTGTTTAGCTGTAGGTCAGCCATGATGGAGCAGGAAGGTAGTCAGTTATATAAGCAAATGCAATTCAGAGCCATTGTTTCAGATATACCATACTTGTCATCAGGGCCGTCTTATTGCATGGGCACACTGGGCTATTGCCAGGGGCCCCATGATTTTAGGGGCTCCAAAATTGAAGTTGGGAAATTTTAATGCGTTAGGGGCCTCCAGTACATTGCTTTTGCCGGGCCCTCAAATACCCTTAAGACTGCCATGTGCAGAGCCATACCATGCACTGACATGCAGTGCTTTATTGTATGGGGTGCTGTATGGCAGCCTGGGCATGTTACTTTTTTAATTACATGTGAAGGCAAAATTACTAGAGCTGAAGGGATGAAATGACCAGGTGGATAGCTAAATAAATCTCATCACAAACACTGTTCTATGTCCTTAGCCAAAACCACTGAACCTATTACTGTAGATCAGATGTTTTCAACTACTCTGCTGTGGCACAAGTGTGCCACACGTTTTTGAGGGAGTTGGAAAATGAGAGTTTCTAAATGACATTTAGAAAACTTTAATGTTTTTAAAGCACCACACCACTGAATGTGTATTTCTTTGCGGCAAACTGCAATGCATGCACCCATCTGTTTTAAAACAATTTTAATTCTTTCTTTTTATATAATAACACTTTTAGAAAGCTGATGATATTCCATAACGTTTAGCACTTTATTCAGTGTGCTGTGAATTGTTTTTGCACTAGGTTCAGTAGTTAAGGTTTAAAGTCTCTTTGATCACAAATCACCAGCTTGCATACTCTCATTGTACTGTGCATAGCTCATTCTATTTGCCTCTATTTACTTTGTTGGATATTGTTTAAGGAATGAATTTATTAAACTAACACAGCATGGCCACAACTCAGTGGTTGGAACTATTAAAAGAGTAAAGCAGCATCATAGTGGTTTGGTGCATGAACCTGTATGAAGAAGCTTTATACCAATTTTGACTAAACACAGTTCTACTGTAAAATTCCATGTGATCTTAGATCAGATAACCCAAAAATTAAAAACATTCTGCATGATGCAATTTTTATCAAAAGAATTAATGGAGTTATGGAGCTATGCAGCTGCCCAGTCAAACCTGCTGGAATGCAGGTTCCTTGGTAGAAAATAAACTTCATTTCCTTGTCTCTATATGTCTGAGTCTCGCAAGAGCCACGGTGTAAAATGATACCATAGACTGACATGTAATCAGGTAAGATGATGTGTCAGTCAAACCAGCTCAGAGAGCTCCTGGTTATTGTTTCAAACATTAAGGTGTTAGCAAAAATCGTCACCCAAAATCATCCTATTTAACTGGTATTTAACACACAGCAAAATTTTCATAAGATGTGATAGGGATTAGAAGAGATACAGTCAAGTTTCTGGTGATTTGGAAGTGAATATTATGACTGACTATGATAAAAGAACAGGTATTGCATCTAGTATGGGAACATTTAAAATTTCCAGGTTGAAACTTGCTAAGGATGAGAGAAGTGAGACAAGTTCTTGTCCCTTTTAAAGAAGAGAAGGGTTTGAAAAGTGAGCAGTTTCTCTGTCAGAGCAGAAAATTGAAATTGCAGAAGATAATATGCTGGAAAGCAAGAACAGATGAGTGAATAGTGACAGAAGGTGGAATTTGTTGCTGTTGTTAGGCTTTAGTTTATGAGAGACGAGTGAAGTGATTCTGCTGATACCTGAAGATGAGTTGAGAGCAATGTCAATGATCATATTGGGGTAGTTGCATATTAATAAGTTAAATATTTTATTGGATTTAGAGAGGCCATTTTAATTTTTGATGGAAAGTCACTGGAGTCTGAGAAATTGATAGAAAAGGAGAGTGGGTGGATTTTATGTGTGTAGCATGAGAAGAAGAGAGATCAAGATTGGAGTGTGAATCAATAGATTTATAGTTAAAGTGAAGTGGATTGATGATTGCTGGTGATGACTACAGTGATAGTCATGGTGAAGTTTAAAATAGGATGAGGATTGTCAACAAAAGTGATGAAGCACATCAGTTCGCCTCTGATCAAAGTGATGCAGTTATCGATACAACAACCATAAAGTTCAGGGATGGGTCTTGTTAATTTAGCAAATATTTAGGTTTTGATGTAATCTACAACGAGACAACAATAATTCAAGAACAGTTTAATCCTTATAGCTATTCCGTTGATTTACTAGTAGAATTAGAGAACGAGAAGCAATTTGAAAGTTCGGTAAGTTTAATGTGGTTTATCCCCAATTCAGCCTCCAATCAAGCAAACCTATGATCAAAGATATCCCAGCTGTGACTATCCAGTCCTTTTTTTTTTTTATAGATTACATTACCCAATATGTTGTTCCATTTTTAAGATAGTTGAATGGGATTTGAGGGAGATTTGGTTCAAATCTAGTGGCTCCCTAGTTGGCTCATAAGTTGGAGAAGGCTAGGTGCTGGTTTCATCTACAGAAAGTTGTTTAACCCTTTCGTTACGATATTCCTAATGAAATACACTGCCTATGATTTTCAATTAATTTGGAAAATAATCAAGAAATTGGAGTGACTTAGTAAAATAACTAACTTTCTTGTTATCAAGTTGGTGTTTGGTACATAACTTAACAAAAAGTTCTTACATAAAATTATAATGGAAGGTTTAAATTTAAATATGAACACTTTAAAACACTTTAATTATAGAACCAGGGGCGGTTTCAGGTGTGTTGGTATCAAAAGGGTTAAAAATGGATTAAAAAAAAAAAAAAAAAAAAGTTTGTTAAATTAATTTAATTATAAATGCTTAATTACGTTGCTCCAAGAAGTTGTCCGAGGTACATCAGGCAATTCTTTTCAACACCACACAATCCACTGCAAATAAAGTTTTACAATAATTACTCCATATGAAACATTGCAAGAATTGAAAATAATCATCATCATCATCAACATCGTTTACGTCCGTTTTTCCATACTGGCATGGGTTGGACGTGTTTCGTTTTTGGAGCAGTATTCTACGGCCAGTCTTTGCTATGTCGAGGATATGGGTAAACTAAGAGAGATCCTTGGATACGGAGAAAGCCTAGCATTCGTAGCAAACCTGTCAGTTGGAGGAGAAGAAGAAGAAGAAGACGTTAGCAAAGACGACCCTTACCTGAATGATATGACACAATTGGTGAGTGGCTTGGCAAGGCTGTTGATTTCAATTGGTTGAAACAGGACATTGTCGCTAATGTTGGCCAGAGAATTCTTTTCTAAACAAGTCTCCTTTGAAGAGAGAACAAAAACAATAACAACAACACATGAAATGACCCCCAGCGTACCACTGGTACAAGATATTGTTGGTTTTAACCTAATTATGATAGATTGGCTACTACTTTCTAACCCTAATGATACCCCAGTAAAAGTTTTCAGGTAACCTAAACTACTTGTAGACTTTACGCAATTTATGAGTTTCAGATGAAATTCCGCGTGGTCCTTTGGGGGTTTTTTTTACGCCTGTGTTTCCATGCTAGCATGGGTTGGACGGGAGATTTTTTGAGGCAGTATTTTATGGTTGGATGCCCTTCCTGACACCAGCCGGTACTTATTTTCAAGTATGGGAATTTTCACTGCACTTCTTCACCTGTCGAACCGCTAAGCTGCCAGACATACTACATAACCCTGCTGGACTCAGTTTGTAAGACCAAACAAACAAACAAACAAAAACAGACTAGCAGTAGGGAGGGCATCCAGATTTTAAAACAAGTGCCCCCACTGCCCCACGCATGGATTAACAGATGTAAACTCCCCAAAAACACAAACGGAGACTAAACCGTATGAAATGTGGTATTTTGGAAAGAAAAATCCCAGAGAAGAGGAGGATAGGAATTCAAAAAGGTTCCGTGTTTATTAATAATGATTTCTAACCTAGGCAAAAAGCCACAAAGTGTGTGTGTGTGTGTGTGGGGGGGGGTTCTGTCAATCATATTGACCCCTAGTACTTCAATGGTATTTATTTTGTCAACCCCAGATGGATGAAAGTGAAGGCATGTGGCCTAGTGGTTAGACTACTGGGTTCACGGTTGTAAGGTTGTGGGTTCAATGTCCCAATCCAGGAGGTGCACTGTGTCCTTGAGCAAGGCACTTTACTTCACGTTGCTCCAGTCCACTCAGCTGATAAATGAGTACCAGCAGCTCAGCTGGTGCAGTCCTCTCCTCCCCTCCAGCTGTCACATCCCGGATGTTCTGCTGGGTCAGTCGAGAGGGTGCCTGTGTCTGCTCGCGACTACATGGGGCACCTAAAACCCTTAGTGAAAACATGGTATATGCTGATACCAGGTCATCCTCGAATGCGAGGGACAGCTGTTTTCATCTATTTCTTCATTTGTTATCCATCTCAAAAAGAATGTTCTACGAGTTTCTACAGGAAATTCTTTAGAAACTCACAGCTATCCAGGTGTCTTAGCCCTAGGTCAGCCCAGGGCTGAGCAGACATGTCTAAATGTGTTCCAACCACATTTATCATGGCAGAGTGTATTTCCAATAGCAGGGGAGTGTCTGTAGCTCGGTGCAGAACAAATATCTCAAAGAACTTTGTTTGGAGAGCACCAGTTTTTAGGTTTTCTCACTGTTAGGCATTGACAAAAGATATACACACACACATACATATAAATATATATATATATACACACACACACACACCCACATATATATATATATATATACACACACATATATATATATATATATTAATGTGTGTGTATATGACAGGCTTCTGCACAATTTCTGTCTACCAAATTCCACTCACAAGGTGTTGGTCAACCCGAAGATACACTTGCCCAAGGTGCCATGCAGTGGGATAGAACTCGTTACTAACGTGGTTGCGAAGCGAACTTCTTAACCACACAGCCATGTCTACACCCCGTAAAGGTTACTGTACCACATGTACAGTAGTTAAGGAACTGATCTTTAGAAGTTGCTACTCGGAGTACCAGCAGACCAATTATGTATTCTACTTACCAATAGTTGTTGTTGAGGTACCATTGTTGTCTCAGATGATGATGTTGTTGTTGTTGTTCCACCTCAGGAAGGAATGGTTGGAGTACAAAAGTGAGTACCTTGCCAGACAGCGGTCCAACATGTCCAGAATGAAACGGAAACTCATGGAGATGAACAAGAATCAAGGTACGTGGTGTGGGCTTTATTCTGTATGTACCATAGAGGTACCCTGTTCTATATGTACACTCGACATAATCTGTTCTATATTTACTTTAGAAGTACCGTTCTATATGTACACTCGACGTACCGTTCTATATGTACAGTAGAAGTACCCTTCTATATGTACAGTAGAAGTACCCTGTTCTCTATGTACACTAGGGATAACCTGTTCTATATGTACACTAGGGGTAACCTGTTCTATATGTACACTAGGGGTAACCTGTTATGTATGTACAGTAGAGATACCCTGTTCTATATGTACCATAGAGGTACCCTGTTATATATGTACAATAGAGGTACCCTATTCTATATGTACACTAGAGGTACCCTATTCTATATGTACCATAGAGGTACCCTGTTATATATGTACAATAGAGGTACCCTGTTCTATATGTACAGTAGAGTGTTGAGTATTAACACTGTTGCATGTTTTGACTTTATTTTTGTTGTTTATATCTCCAGAACATAAAATACCTGAAAATTCTTCAAAAGACAATTACCAGTTTATTCCAAATGTGATCGTGAACCTAAAGTCTGAGACAGTATTAAACGTGAAGGAGCTGAAAGTATGTTTCTGACAATTTCTATGTTTATTTCTGAATATTTGGTTGTTGTTGCTGTTTAGCCCCAGGTCAGTCCTGACCCAGTAGACCTATAATCAAAGGTGTTCCAGCTGTGAATGTCCCGTGTCTATTTTTCAGACACCGTTTATCTAGGACTACATTTTCAAATGGGTCCTTTATTTTTTAATACAGCAGAGTGTGATCCGAGGGAAATTTGGCTGCTGAACAGCTGGTGTATATTTTATATATATATATATATATATATATATGATATTTCTGTGGTGTATGTGATAACTGATAGTGTATATTATATATATAAATGATATATTTGTTGTCTGTGTGATAACTATACGTCTATAGTATATATAAAATATATGAACCCAAAATAGTATATATTATATATAAAATATATGAAGCCATGCGATTGGTTACCAACCAGTCATGTGACATGACTCAGGAAATATAAATAGATAATTGGTATATGTATGTGTTAATGTATCACATAGCTTAGTGGTGTATGTATGTGTGTACACACGTGTATAAATATCACATAGCTTAGATGTGTTAGTGTATCACATAGCTTAGTGGTATATGTATGTGTGCACACATATCACATAGCTTAGATGTGTATCTATGTGTGTGTGTGTGTTAGTGTATCACATAGCTTGATGAATGTGTGTATGTATTAGTAGTGTGTACACATAGCTTAGTGGTGTGTGTTAGTGTATCACATAGCTTGGTGTGTGATAACAAAGACAAGTGTGTATCTAAAATGAAGTAATCTACAGTGTTGTTGTTGTTTCAACAGGAAAAACTGGTGCCCCTCGGTGATATCGCATACATTGATGTGAAGGAAGTTGATACGCAGGCATTTGTGCGGTGTAAAAATGAATCAAGTGCACAGAAGATATGCAACACCAATTTTGAGACACTAAGTGTTTCACTTCTTCAAGGTAAACAGAAAATAATAACATATTTGGGGAAACATTTAATACAGTGTGTTTATCAGGGCCCAGCACATCTGTACCCGCTTACTTGAGGGCTGGGCTGGGTTGGGTGGACGAAGATGGAGTGATAACATCAAGTACTGGACGGGGAGGACCCTGGCGGAGTGTACGGCTGTAGCACGAGACCACAATATGTGGCATGGAGGTGGTGGTTGTGTCTGAGGTCCTCCCCCGACCCTCAACCATGAGGATGGGATTATTCATTCATTCATTTGTGTTGATAATTTCTAGACTAAATAGGTGGAGGCATGGCTGTGTGGTTTCATCCATCATCAGTCCCATTGTGTGACACCTTGGGCAAGTGTCTTACTTTAGCTTCGGGCTGACCAATGCCGTGGGAGTGAAATTTGGTAGACGGAAACTTTGGAAGCCCGCCATGTTTCAATTGAGCGTTAAACTAATTCCTGGATGTACCTTGTCAACCTTCCCCGTTTTTTGCATATATATATATATATATATATATATATGTATTGAGTTCATGTTGATATCACTTAACATCCTGTTAAAGAATTCTTAAGTCATGTAATTATTGAGCAGAAAACATCTAAAAATGGTGTTTTTTGCAGCTTATTTATTATGAAATTAACAGATAAGAAACACAAGTGCTTGAGGTGTTTTTACACAAAAATATTTCCCTTTCCCCATATATATATAGTTGAATATGTATTAATTTGATGATATAAGTAACAATAGGTCTCACAGCTTACTGGTTCGACAGGGAAAGATCAGTGGTATAAGTAAGGGTATCTGGCTGTAGAATACTGCCTCAATAAATCTTGTGCATGTATATATATATTGTACTGCTACTACACTATACCACTAACACACTCCCTGTCTGTTCTACTGCTACTACACTATACCACTAACACACTCCC
>JAOPJM010351684.1:0-11655 GCA_027124095.1 Muusoctopus leioderma | reverse complement strand
AGACGTCCGGCCGTTTGGTGATCAGTGTTGGTGACAGGAAGAGCATCCGACCATAAAAATTCTGCCTCAATAACTCTTTCCGTCCAACCCATGCTAGCATGGAAAAATTGACGTAAAAAGCGATGATGATATATCTGAATCTTAATAGATTAAGAACATTACATATATTCTTGAATTTCGTCTATGTATCGCAAAAATGACATACCGATAGAACGACCTGTTTGTCCTCTAAGGGTTAAAAATAGGACATTATGTCTAGGCAAGATGAATAGTTTCACAGAATCATTAAATAAATAAATAAATAAATATTTCTTATCAGCTTAGACATTAGTCTCTTCATCAATCAAACAATTGCTGTTCTTTTATGGACTAATGTTCATTGATGTTCTCTTTTATTTTATAATTTCACATTTGATATTGAAATACAATTCGAATGTAAAATGATTGAATATTTATAGAATCTATAAGCTTTGTACGATAATAGTAAATCAATCAACATAGCAGGATGATTTCCAAGTCTTGTAATAGCTTCATGTTTTTCTGGAATTGACTATTTTTTTTTTTCTTTCACATTTTCTTTTATTTCCCACTGTTTACAAGAAAGTGATGTGTTGTGCTGGAGATTATCCTGTATTTTTTATTTTTGTTCAGCAATTGAACACTATTTAAACTGGATTGGATGCAAATCTATAGCATGTTGTTTAGCCATGGGTCGGCACTGATTCAACAGATTTATTATCAAAGATGTGCCAGTCATGATCATCCTGTCTTTTATTCAGACAGTGTATTTCTGACTACATTATCAATTCTTTGCTTTTTTTAAGACAGTGAGGTGTACCTTAGATATTTAGCTGCTATTTCTAGCAGGTCAAGCCTCTGTATTGAGCAGGCAAGGGCAATATATGGCCTGCATGTGGCTCTTTTGACTTTCTGTATGGTATGGATTCATGATGAGCATTATCTCATGTGGCCTGCTGATTGAAAAAGGTTGCCCATATCTGGCATAGAGGCTCTCTTGTTGGCTGAAGTCAATAGCAGGTTTGCAGGTTTCAGTTATATAGTTGTATATTACTTCCATTGTTTACAGCAGTGATCTGTGCCTCCCCAATGGTACTTATTTACATTTAGTCTGGCTGTACCAATGAAAGTTGCCATGGACACAGCATCTGTGATGGAATATGAACTGCCCATCCCTTCAGACAGTATTTCAGCACCCTAACAACTCAAACACAAGTTACCCTCTGAGATAAAATAATAATCAATCAGTTTCTGTAGTCTATTATAGAGTTATTATCTGAGTGAGTGTGTGTCTATGTATATGTTGTGCAAGTTATGTATAGAGGTTGAAAATTAGCCACTACTTTCATTGACCTTGGACGTGTTAGAAATTTGAAATTTTGCCCATTTTCATTCAAGTTAGAAAATGTACAATTTCTTCAGAATTACCCCCCCCCCCCCCAACACACACACACACACACCAAAACATGCTGAAATGGATTATTCAAGAGATTCTACATCTGATAGATTTTCAACTTTTTTAATGCATGAAAATTCACTATTTTCATTGACTCAATCCTGTTAAAAACATGAAATTCTCTGGGTTTTCCCTTTTTTTTTTTTTTTTTTTTTTTTTTTTTTAGTCAACTTAAGAAGTGTAAAATTTCTTCTGGAAGACTTTTGTATATATATATATATATTTTGATAGATAGATAGATAGATCATTTTAAGTCCATTTTTTTTCATGCTTGCACGGGTTGGATAGGTTTCACAACATCGTGCTATTTGTCACATTCCTTTGTCATCTGACAAACACAGCAACTGAGAAAAGTGGTCAACATTGTTGTTGTGCATAGAGTTGTTAGAGCACCAGATAGAATGTCTTGGGGTATTTATTCCAGTGTTTTACACTCTGAGTTCAAATCCTGCCAAGGTCAACTTAGCCTTTCATCCAGTCCAGGGTAGTGGAGTGACAGAATTGTTAGAACGTTGGACAAGTTGCTTTGCAGTGCTTTGCGTTTTGAGTTCAAAATTTGCCTCGAAGATTTAAACCCCATCGATGGCCTAGACATTACCCCTCACACACTGAGAGAAGGTAGTCTAGGTGGTCCACAACAGACTGTAGCACTAGCATCTCTCTGTACTCAGACAGACCTCCCATCATCTTAGAACAGTTGTCATGGATACAGTGGCTTTGAAGACCAAGTACTGTGGTGATTGAACTCACAATTCTTTCTCCAAACTAATTAAACTCACTAGCAAATGGCCCCAGAGTTTCAATCATTCAATTCTGTTTGTAATATTTCATCATATATTTTATTAACCTGCATCAATTCATTCTTATTAAATTGGTGACCCCCGACACAAAATACACATTGTTTTCCAATATCAACTCAGCAGAAACTGTTTACGTACATACTAATCATGTCTTTCTTTGGTTATAACACACTATCTGCATCTCCCTCAGCAGAGATTCTTACCCAGTGTTCGGGTAGCTTGAAAATTCCTCCTTTCTGAACCAATGACCCACGTACAGGTAGAACCTGATTTACCTACCACAAGCTGTATTCCACCACCTAACTTTGAAATAGTGGCTCTCTGAGCTCAAATAGCAAATCAGAATTTACAGATACAAGTGCTTACAATGCAACTTCATGTCATTTTCCATGTTGGCATTCACATAGCTCCAGTTCATCCAGGCCTCCCAGTTGGAAATACTGATGTCGTCATAAGTTTAATAGCAACACTCACCACTGCGTCCCACCTTGTTCCTTCACTCAGAGTTCCTCATCTCATATTGGAAATGATGATGATGCTAGGAATTAGCAGCAACAGATGTACTTTATGGTCGCCTTTTTTTTACGTCAAATACAGAACCATGAGCACTTCTTTTCTTGTGGACACCAAAGCAGAAGTGAGTATCTTAACATCTGATTTTGTACCTGGTAACAAGAAACTGGCTTCTATTTTACTCCAGGTGGTTAACCATTCTCCAGTTACCACATACTGGGAGAAATCACTTACACTGGATCTGGGACTATGTTGACGTTTTCAATGGGTTATTGTCATTGATAAATTGCCAGCTCCAATCCTCGGAGCTGACTTTCTTTGTTATTTCGACCTTTTAGATGTGAAACTCTACAGGCTTATTAATTCTACTACCAATCTTACTGTACACAGTGTCAGCACTCAGACACCCTCTGTCAGCCCTTTCGTCTTTAATTCATCTTTGAATTGGTACAATACACTTCTTCACAAGTGCCCTAACCTCATTCGGCCAGTGTTTAATGACAAGGTAATAATGCACACCGTTACTCACCATATTGTGACTCATGGACCACCTGTATCTGTTAAAGCTTGACGACTCGCTTCTGGACATTTGAAAATTGCCAGACAGGAGTTCAATCACATGCTAGACTTTGGTGTTATTCGTTCATCCAGTAGCAACACACCACTTCATATGATTCCTAAGAAGTCATCAGGTGACTGGCACCCTTGCGGTGACGATCAAGTACTCAATACTAGTTATGTTGCTGATAATTATCCGTTACCGCACCTACAAGATTTTTCTCCGTTTAATGGCACAAGTTTTCTCAAAAATTGATCTTGTCTGTGCTTTCAATCAAATCCCTGTCGAATGAAATCACCTCCTCAAAACAGTGATTACAACACCCTTTACACATTGATTTCGGACCTCTTTCACCTTCCCAGGGATATACTTATCTGCTCACCTGCATCAATAGGTATAGCAAATGATCAGACTATTCCTCTAACTGAAATCACAGTTGAAGCAGTTGATAAACCATTCATTCATCACTGAATTTCTAGGTACAGTACATCAGCTACCATTGCAATGAATAGGGGATGGCAGTTTGAGTTGCACTTATTTGAGGAACTAACACAATTGCTAGGCTGCACACAAACCCGTACTACGGCTCATTCAACAGCCAATGGCATAGTGGAACATTTCCATCATCAACTCAATACCACTCTTAAAGCCCAGCCAGACCCGACCAGGTGGTATGAGTACCTGCCTCTTGTACTACTAGGGATATGCTCTATATTAAAGGAAGGAATTGAATGTACACCAGCAGAACTACTCTATGGCACCTCTATCAAATTACCATACCAAATGCTTGCACCTACTTACCCTACATCTTACCCATCACAATGTGAACCAATTGCAGGAGCACATGTCCCACGTTCCATCAATTGCTACTCAATTACAACACACTACACTTCATGTCCCGAACAATCTATTCAATTCGCCACATGTTTTCATTCGAAATGATTCTACACCAAAACAGCTCCAAGTACCATATTCTGGTTCCTACAAAGTATTTCATCTGATTCTTAAGTATTTCATTCTTGATGTACATGGAAGAAAAGAATCCTTCAGTATAGATCAACTGAAGCAGGCTCATTTCGATAACAACCTAACACCTGGTAATGCCATTCATTTCATATGTGCCTTCATTTTTATTATGCTCAGTGCTTCTTGCAGTTATTTTTATCCTGTGTCGTATTTACTTTTGATCCATTGAGATCAACCTAATCTTTCTTAACAAATTAAATGGATTTTTGGAATACATTCATTCACTCCTGTTTGTAATATTTCATCATTTATTTTATTAAGCTGCTTCAATTCATTCTATTCATTGAAAGGTTAATAGTCTTAAGAATGCATACTAAAGTCTTAACTTCACTGAGGCAGTTGATTTCTACAAAATCTGTAGCAAACGTGAATTTTCAGGAAACTATATAGTAAGAAGAAAAAAAATGTTTCCTATGTGCCAAGAGGCTTTTAAGAACCGGTACTTACACTTGAGATTTTGAAAGTAGTGCTATGAAGTAGTGCTATGAAAAAGAAATCTCCTGAATGAGTAGGATACTAGTTGTTGTTAGAACCATGTCATCCCTGATCCAGCAGTCCTATGATCAAAGGCATTCCAGCCATGACCATCTTGTATTTTTCTTTCAGATATAGTGTATCTAAGACTACATTATCCAATATGTCCTTCCTTTTTTCAAGATGGTAGTATGTGATTAGTGTGAGATTTGGTACTATTTTTAGCGGGTCAAGTGGCCACATAGAGGCTACCAGTTCATAACTGGTACTTGTTTTAGCAATCTTGGAATAATGAAAGGCAGCAAAGTCAAAACTCAGCAGGATTTAAACTTGAAACATAATGAAATACTGCAAAGTGAGGCATTTAACCTGGCATGTTACTATTTCTGCCACTCCTCCACTATTCATAGCACAGGTAACATTCCCTAATAATATATCACCTATTCCAAATAGCTTGGTGAACTGATGCAATGGAGAATAAAATGTTTTGACCAGAAACTCAAACATTTACAGCTGAGTCAGCCAGGGAAGCTCTGTATTGGTGGTTCCCAACTCACAGACCTTTAAGTAAATGGATGCGGGCGTCGTGTAAAACATTGTTATAGAGAGCTCATTGTCAATGATTACATAATATTCAAAACATGTAGCAGATAAAATTATCTTTTTTGTTGGGGGCTTCTCATTACAATTATGCAGCTTCATAGATTGATGTCTGCTTGATTGCACAATGGTACTTTAGCAGGATTTTAAGTAAGTAATTATTCAACCATTATTAATATCTTTCCAGCATTGAGTGGTGTGGGAGGAAGGGCAAGAGACAGATGGTTGGTATGATAGGTGGTGGAAGGAATGGCTGGTAGTGTAGTGAGTTAACCAGCAATGGACATGCAGTCACACAGTTGCAATCAAAGAAAAAGGCAAGTGAGAGAGGCAAAGAAAAGCTTGTTTAATGACCCTATTGGGAAAAATGAGGCCCTCTTCCAAATTTGGCTCTTCAAATCGACCCTTTCATATTAAAAGGTTGGAAACCACTGCTCTACATGGTTGCTCAACTTGCTGGCAATAACAACCAGCTCACTCTCAAATCACATCCTACCATATTCAAAAAGGACTCATTGAGCAATATAGTTTTAGATATGCAAAAAAAAAAAAGAAGAAAAATGGTCAGGGTTGAGATGCTTTTGATGATAGGCCTGCTCAATCAGGACTGATGTGGAACTAAATATTTAAAAAAACAGCTAGGTGAACTGAGGTAATGTAGAAGAATGTTGTCTAGAAATGCAATCAAACATTGACACTACTTCAGTACATGGTGTATGAATTCTAGCTGTCATTTCAGTACATGGTGTATGAATATCTAGCTGCCATTTGTCTTGACACTTACTCTGCATTAAACCCCAAAAAACTTAGTGGAGGAAAGAACATACATCTTTTAGACATTCCCAATCTTCATTTTCACGTTTAACCATTTTTATGCAATTAAAGGTGTCACTGGGTATTGAACTAGTGATCTGGCTAGTTTCATGACCTCTTAGTGACCTCCTGCTACCCTTTCCAGGCCCATAGAAGAACTTGAGCTCAGAACTGCAAACTAACAAAGTTGTTGTTAATTATACAATACTCCTACCCACCTACAGTGAATGATGATTTTATTGTTTATTCCACCCCGCTATATATGGTACCTATTTACAACAGGTTTAAGTATGTTGGCCTTGTACATATTACAGCATCAAACTGTCACCCTATAGGCCAACAGTGTAAGATTCTAGTGATTCGATCAGCTGTAATTGTTATTCCTATAATAGATATTCTATATTTATTTCCATATGAATATTTGTTTGATTTGTGTGCAAGTGTGTGTATGGTTGCTAGCTCCAGGTTAGCCCTGATCGAGCAGACCTATGGTTAAAAGCATTCTCGCTACAACCATCTCTTATTTATTCAGGACTACATTATCTTGTGTGTCCCTTCCTTATTTAAGATAATATGGTGTGATTTGAGGGAGATTTAGCTGCAATTTCTAGCAGGTCGAGCACCCATGGAGAGGCTCCCTTGTGTGTGTATGTATGTAAGTGTGAAATGGATGAAGAGGTAAGAATATCAGACCTCTGGCTATTGGCGTGTGTGTGTTTTTATATATCTAGCTGTTGAGGTTTCCCAATAACTCAACTACCTTCCTTCCTTCCTTCCAGTAATGTAACCCATGATACAAGTTCTTTTGGAAAAGTTCATTATTAGAGATTGATGTCTCAACCAGGTGGAGATACATCTTTATTGTTTAAACATTCAGCAGATGTATTAGATGTGTTGTCTTTTGTGAATATGTTTACTGTTATTATAACAGAATCAGAGGGTTTGACTGCTTACATGTTTACTATACACACTCATGCACACATTAACATATATACATACATACACTCATTTGAATATTTTAGCCAATTCTATCAACCCAGTATTTCGGCTGGTACATATTTCAATGACCTCATATGGTAGAATAGCGAAATTGACCTAGCCACAAAGAGATGTATCTGAGAGTGAAGTAAATACCACAATGTTTTTTGTTCGATGTGCTGATTTTATATATATATGTTTATATATATATATATTCTTTTATTCTTTTACTTGTCTCAGTCATTGGACTGTGGCCATGCTGGGACACTGCCTTGAAGGGTTTTAGTCGATCAGATCGACCCCAGTACTTATTTTTAAGTCTGGTACTTATTCTATCGCTCTCTTAGCCAAACCGCTAAGTTACAGGACATACACAAACATATATATATATACGATGGGCTTCTACAGTTTCCGTCTACCAAATTCACTGACAAGGCATTGGTCAGCCCGAGGTTATAGTAGAAGACACTTGCCCAAGGTGCCACGCAGTGGGACTGAACCCGAAACCACGTCGTTGTGAAGCGAACTTCTTAACCACACAGCCATGCCTGTGCCTATATATATATATACATATATTGATGATGATTTATACATACACACATACATACTCACACACACACACATCCCATGGACTTCTGCACAGTTCCTGTCCACTAGATTTCTCTCATTAGGCATTGGTCAACCTGAGGTTGTGGATTGCACCCACCAAGTGGTTACAAAGCAAACTTCTTGACCACAGACTTGTGTGTGTATGCATGTACACGTGTGTATGTATATATATATATATATATATATATACACACACACACACACATCTCACACATACAGACACATTACCACAATATATATTAGGTTTATACTTAATGTATACAGGTTTTTGTTAGTTTGGTTCAATAGGAAAGAGTTTACTGTAACCACTTTAATTATAAAATAACTGAACTATCATTAAGGTGTGTATGTGAGTGTGTGCGTGTGTCTGTTATTTGTACAGTGCTGTTGTAACGCCTACTTACTATTGGCACACCTTATTTATTTAAAGAATAACATTATTATTATTATTATTTAGTAACTAATATTATGGCTATTTATGTTTAGTGTTATTTAAAGATGCCTGTTTGACGAGCACAGTGTTTGTTATTATATATATTATTCATTGTGTTTTGCTAAACTGTTGTAGAGACACAGTGGCTTGAATGGTTTAATCTGCTTTCATGACTATGTTTCTTATGAATAGTAAACTGCCTAAGTATTTCAATTAATCTTCATATATATAAAGTGAATGTATGTATATTCCAAGCTGCAGGCCACAGTTTTACACTTAGCTGAACATTTGCATAGGGATACATTATTTTCAAGGAGGAGGTCATAGGCTATGTGACTTTTTCTGATATTTTCTGAAAAGGAATTGCTTAGACGCAACAGTTCTGAATGAATCAATATTCTTGGAACAACTGTAGATTTTCTTCATCTTTTTAAAACAATTTAGCCAAAATATAGTGAATCCATGTCATATTTATTTTAGGTATTAAATAAACCCAGGCAAGGTTAGGTACTGCTGCTAGTTTTTAATATAATGTCTTTGGAGGAATTTAGTAAAATATCTGTAACTTTGCCCTGACCTATGATCAAAGGCATTCTAGCTGTGACTAATCCAGCTTTTTTTTTTTCCAATATATAATTTATCTAGGACTACATTATCCATTGTGTCTTTTTTTAAAACAGGGTGTGGTTTGATGGAAATTTGGCAGCTATTTTTAGCCATTCAAGCAACCATGTATAGGCTCTTTTGTTGGCTCATATATATTGGGCTGATGTTCACCTGAAATCTCATGTTACTACTCATGTTGTAATTAGAGATTTTGATAAAGATTTTAATTTAAATAACACCACTTTTGTACAGAGTGGTCTCAGGTAGATTTCTATTAACCCTTCGTTAGTCACATGGGGTATTTTGTCACCCCAAATTTTTTTAAATGCTCGTAATTCCTAGTTGGCAACTTATTTTTTTTGCTCCCTTCCTCTACTCTCCTGACTCAGTGAGGGTGTGTTGCAGGTGGTGTTTCGCAGTTGTGGCTCAGTTGTCGTGGGAGGTAGACGTCGTTTTTGTCTAGTCACCCCATGTGACTAACGCATAAAATAGTGTATTCTGTGTGTATTTTCAAAATAAATGTAAGCTGAATCTAAGATTTTTTAGTTTTTCCTTAATTTAATAATTTATTATATTGTATTGTTTTATATTAATATCAATCAGCTACAAGAGTTTCAAACTTCTGAGTAGTGATTTCAGATATATCCTGAACCAACAGAATGAGTATATTTTACATAATACTAAAACTATAAACATTTGTGTATTGGGGTGTGTAAACACCACATGTGACTAACCATGTTGGGAAAGGTCAGGTGACTAACGAAGGGTTAAAGGGTTTATCGGTGAATACGTCCACTGAATGTAAAATGCTTGTTAACCCACCAGGAATGACAACGAGTTCTATATAATGCTATTGCAGGCCATCTGTGTTCATCATCTGTAAGATGGCAACGAAATGAATCCTATATAAGCATTTATAATGGTTTTAGCAACGCAGCAGCACAATGATTCCAAACCAAACGACTTCATTCCTCAACCAAATTTGTGCACGTCCTTTCATTATCATGTGCAATAATATTATGTGCAAACGTTATTCGTTCAGGTAGTGTTTTATATGTTAATGCTTGTTATAACTGCTAATGCTGGTAAAATGCCTCCATAAGGAAACAGTTTACCACAATTAGCAGTTATCAGCTTTATCTAGTGCCATATCAGGTGGCATTTCGTAATACACAGAGGTTTGATCAGCATTCTCAAATTGATCAAGTTAATCCCGTTCTTTTTCTTTCGCAAACCAATGATAAATCGTTAGTATTTAATTAGTTTTCCTCTGTAGGCTTTCAGCATACGTTGACACACAGTGATTCTACGATACAGACTGATAGATTGACGATTGATAACACGTGTAAGCCAATTACGACTTGTGTTGAAATGATAATTAGTAATTAAACGTTGCTTCCGTTTTAAAGCTGTAATAATTACTTGAAACAGCACAACCGCGTTCTCTCAAATGATGACAACACTTTTTCAATTCTACTTCGCACTCGGGAGAAATGCAGTTTTTTGCTCCAAATATTCTTCGATTTATCGATGCAGTGCAACATTTTTCATTTTGGTTATGCCACAAATGAAGAGTGGATTTACCTATTCCAAATTATCTGGTCGATTCACGCTTTCCTTTTTTTTTCAGCTACTTTTAATATTCGAAGCTTATCTCCAGCTGTATAAGAGCGACGATGCTCCGACGCCTTCATATTGGGGATAATATTGTGGTAACCTGTGTGTAGAAGGTTACATATTAATTGTTGACAAAAACGAATATGTGATGTGATTTCTGAACTTTCAATCCGCACCACGGTTCTGAAAAGTAACAGTATGATCAAAGCAGTAGGAGAGGCCAGCCATGCGCTAACATCGTCACTAGCAGGAAGTCATTGCAACATGAAAACTAATTGGATAGCACATCGCTCATATCATTCTTATCTCCATCATTATCCCTAGTAATTTCTACAGTAGCCTCGCATCAAGGTTCAAGGCCATTGCTTCTACTTGAAGAACGGCGACGCGGCCAGTTGACGAACTTGTATGAATAAAGGCGGTGTCCGCGGTGAAGCGCAGGGGTCGTGACGTCACATATTGAGCGCAGTCTATGACATCGAGGGGTGGCAACCGATTGTTTGATTCGTATTGGTGAATTTGAAATCTGGTAGATTGCAGACGTGCCATCGATGCGCTGCCGTCAGAGAATCGGCTTCCAATTCATATGAGTCATATCGACATTGCGAAAACCACATAAGAATGGTAAAACACGGAGATTGTTGAAATGCATAATGTCCATTTCATGACCTCCACATCGAAAGGGCGTATCTCGTCGATGCACAGTTACAAAGAACTTAAAGACAGTTACAAAGAACAGATGTTATAAAGAACTTCTTACAACGTTATCTCTATTTGTAGGTAAACAAACTAAAAAAAAAAACTGTAGTCAGCAGACTGTAGTTAAAGAGAAGGAACATTCATATTTCAGAACTTTTACAATGCACTCTACTCAATACACTTACATTTTGATTTTTGTACTTGTGTGTAATGCGTAGATAAGTGTATAATGCGCATTCGGCTTTTGGAAGATGGAAAAATGTGTTTTTCCCGCGTATTATACACGGGTAAATACAGTATATACGAGGCATCTAGCCGAAACGACGAAGTAACTACCAAGTTTTCTTCACGAACAAACATAAAATGCATACTCTACTAAACGGTATTGAGTGCTTTTTCCTTGATTGTTTGACCTGTTCCATGTACTTTGTACATATAACACGTAAATCAATAT
>JAOPJM010351477.1:0-11655 GCA_027124095.1 Muusoctopus leioderma | reverse complement strand
ATAGGGAAAGAAAAGTTTGGTCACCTACCTTGATGGCCTTGGTTTTGGTGATGGAGGTGTGTCTACCTCCATTGTCGACTGGGCTTCCTCGGGGAAATCCCCCCAGAGTCTTTTGTTTACAGTGATCTGCGAATAGCCGACATCATTGGGGAAGTTTTTCCTCAGTTCTATGTATGTGCGTGTTGGGAGCCTGATTAGTTTTAGGCCCTCAGGTGCTTTGGGTGGGTGTGCGAGGCCCTTTCCCTCCGTTATTATCTCTCCTCTCTGTGCTATGTAAGTGCGTAGCTTGGCGTTTTGGTCCCTAACTAGTGCATAATTGAGTGTGGATGTGCTTTGTTTTTGTTGTGCATGGAGTTGTGTGTGTGGTTGATTTTGCTGGGTGATCTGATACCAGGTGTAATGAAACTATCAACAGCAGACTGATTCTGCCTGCCCCCCCTCCCCCACAAAAAATGACAAACAATACAAACCAAAACTGTACCATTCAGCCCAGGGTTAATATGGAAATGCGTACTTTGAATCATCTGCATAAAACGTATAAAAAAGTGGAACACGCAAAATTCGACATCCTTGAAACGAATGAATCTGTACTCGATGAAAATGTTGACAATCTAAATATAAGATCTGTTGAAATTCAACGTTCCTACCAAACTTACAGGAGTATATTGTCGTAGTTTCCTTTTGTGTGTGTAGAGTATCGCTGTAACATAATGTATGTAGAATAGAAACACATACATCTCGAGGCCATTTATGCAATTTCTGGAGAAGACCTGCAAATAAAACAGAAATTGCATAAATGGCCTCGAGATGTATGTGTTTCTATTCTACATACATATGTTACAGCGATACTCTACACACACAAAAAGGAAACTACGACAATACAGTAAGTTTGGTAGGAATGTTGAATTTCAACAGATTTACTAACTTAAAAAGATATATTTTCAAAGCCAAAACATCATTAATCTAAATAGAACATTTAAGAGAAAGAATACTTAAACCAAAACTATATGTGTATCTAATTATCTATCTATCTGTCGGTCTACCTATCCTTCTATTTGTCTGTCTAAATACCTATCCCTCTGTCACCTCATCTGTCTAGACCAGAGGTTTCCAAACTGTGTGTCGCGACACTTTAGTGTGTCGTCGCCGATACACTCTAGGTGTGTCGCCGATACACTCTAGGTGTGTCGCCACCGATACACTCTAGGTGTGTCACCGATACACTCTAGGGTGTGTCGGCAAATTAAGTCATATCTGATCAATGTTTACGAATATTTTGCTGTGAAGTATATTTGAGATCTGACGACTCTACGTACAATTAGACACGTGACTGGTGACACGTGATATAATATTTAATTGTTTTATTTATTAATTTCGTATCACTAACAAAAACTAAATGTGTCACCAAAAATGTTATTTTTAGAAAGTGAGTCGCCAGTGCAAAAAGTTTGGAAAGCTCTGGACTATAGACATCTCCCAAATGTGTGGCCTTGTGTCTACGTTAGAAATTAATATATATAACCAAAATCAATATATATAATCAGGAGGATAACGGACCAAATATCTGTCGGTATATAATAACATCCCTTTATGTTCTGAGTTCGAAAGTCAACGGTCGGCAAAATGCATGCAAATCAAACACGGGGCTTCGATCTAATGTACCAAGTCTCGAAATCCTGATTACGGCTGTTGTTGTTGTTGCCAAGTCCCAGACTAGTCCTAAATCGAGCAGACCTATGATCAAAGACATTCCAGTCGTGACCACTCCCTCCTTATGTATATCAGAGACTAGATGCATCCTATTTTTTTAATACGCTAGGGTGGGATTTGAGGGAGATTTCGTAGCATTTTCCAGCATGACCAGCAACCATGTGAGGTTCCCTCGTTCGCTCATTAGTGTTGTTGTTGTTGTTGTTGATTTGAAATGTTGTTAATACAGCATGTACTGATGTTGTTGCTGTTAATATCATTACCGTTTGTATGGCTTTTTTTTATTTTCATTATCTTTTATTGTTTGTGGTTGTTTTTAATAATCATTGTTCCAGCTTATCTTCCTTTGTTTTCGTTTGTTGTTTCTTGTTATTTAATGATTTATTTCACTTTATGTATTTTTTATTTATCTATTTTTTGTATTTTATTTTATTTATTTTTTTATTTATTTATTTATTGTTGCATGAACGTTAATCCTATAACAAGTCACATGCTGTTATTTACAGAGACTGTCATCGCCGCTTAACATCGTTAACGTTTATACATCATAACATCATCCATCCTACACATAAACTTACTTTATAAACCTGATTATTAAGTGAGTCAATGACCATTAAGTCCAGACACTGGCACTCTTTTTATATATGAACACAGAAAAACTTGTTGCCTTCTTTTCAATTTTTAATTCTTTTTTCTTTCTTTCTATCACATTCTTATTAAGTCAATCTCGGCTTTTATAATATTACATTAAATTATCTCAGAAAGATTTTCAACGAAGCGCATATGTATTCCAATTAGTGTATTTCTTTTAGTTCTAGCTATCTAACTATGTGCTGCTGGAAAACTGGTTCAGAAGAAAAGAAATCACGAAAATAACGAAAATATATTTTGGAAAAAAAAAAACCTTTTAAAAATTAGATAAGTGATAATGTGATGATGATGATGATTTCTTGGGGTTTATTTTTAAAGAACAATAATTTTAAACTACTACTACTAATAATAATTGTTTCTTATTTAGGCACAAGGCCAACAATCCCCAGTACGTGACTGGTACTTTATTTTATCGACCTCGGAAGGATGAAAGGCAAAGTTGACCTCAGCGGGATTTGAACTCAGAGTGCAGTGAGACAGAAAGAATACCATAGTAACTAAGGGAGATAACTCAAATCTTATTGGAGTTATTTCTCTTCGGGGGGGGGGGGGGCATGAAATATATAAATACATAACAGTATTTATTATAGCTGTAATGATGTTATATGATAATCTCAGTGTTGTACTGGGACTACTGGAACCAAGTGGAACTTAATGGCATTGATTATTTAACCCTTTTGATACAAACCTGAGCACAGGCATGGCTGTGTTGTTAAGAAGTTCAACTAGCAACTATGTAGTTTCGGGTTCAATCCAACTATGTGCGGAACCTTGGGCAAGTGTCTTCTACCATAGCCTCAGGTCGACCAAAGCCTTGTGAGTGAAATTTAGTTGACAGAATCTGTGAGGAAGCCAATTGGGTGCTTTTAGCAGAGTCCACTCTGTCTCGAGTATTGAGACCAGGTCCCCAGTCTGAGGATAACTTCCTCCTACCAGTCTCAAAGACCCTGAAGACGGGTCATGGGTGTTGCCCTTCCTCCTCTGATTAAATGATTAATGAAAAATAACAAAAAACTTGCCAGAGACCGCCTCTGGTTATATAATATAAACATGTCTGTTTTAAAGTACCCATATTTAAATTAAAAAATTCCATCATAATTTTATGTCAGAACCAATGTTCCATCTAAGCTGCGTGGCTGTGCACACAAAAGAATTTTGCCGCACACAGACTTTGGAAGTTTCAGACATAAATCAATTATCATCTTAAAAGTAAAAATATTTTCTGCACACTCCACTTTTACGGTTGCGCACAGCATTTTGGTCCCGTGCATGAAAAAATTAGCGGGAGCATTGGCCAGAACCTTTAAGTTACATCCCTGAGACTAGATTAGTAATGAAAAAGTCAGTTATTTTATTAAAAACTTCCAAATTCTTTATTATTTTCGAAATTAATTGAAACATAGGCAGTGTATTTTATTAGAAATATGGTTATGAAAGGATTAAGCACATTTAGAAGTCTTTACCCTCAATCAGATTATTTATTCTATTTTTTTATGAATATAGAAAAAAGAATAACAACAAAAACATTTGGTTAATTTTTGTAATAAGGGTTATGGTTAACATTATGATATAAAGTAGAATATATTAGGACAGGGGATGGCAGAATTGATAGATCGCCAGACAAAATACCCTGAAATAACTGGTTTCGTTCCTTTACATTCTGAGCTCAAATCCCACTCAAGTTGACTTTACCTTTCTTCCTACCGAAGTTGATAAAATAAATACCAGCCAAAGTACTGGGGATTGATATAATTCAACTAAAACCCTTGAAGGTAGTACCCGAGCATAGTCACAGTTCAATGACTGAAACCAGTAAAAGAATATGAATTTATTGATGGGTGTACAAGAAATTATGCTTCCACAGAAGTAACCAATGTCAGCTGAACATTAGAATACGGTAAAATTCATCCACTATTGTTGTTTAGCCCCATGTTAACTCTGTTGAGCAGACTTATGATCAAAAGCATTAGATCCGTGACCATCCAGTCTTTTCCCAAGAATAGTATATCCTGGACTACATAGTGTGAAATTAAACACAGTAAGACATTTAAACTGGCGATCTTCTGTTATTGCCAGTCCCCTACTCTGCTAATAATAATAATAATAATATTGACTAGCAGGATCAATGGAAATTCCACATTTTATTTTCTTATTCCTATTTTGATGCATAAATTTACAGATCTTCATAATATTGTTTCATTATGTTAAAGATTTTGATTGTCTTTGATTCCATTCCACAATTAAGGTTGTTTAAAGCATAACATTTGAACTGGTTTCATTATGTATCAGATTTCATTCCATAAGTAAGGTTGTCTAAAACATAACACTTGAACATTTCATTATGTTAAAGATTTCAATTATGTTCCATAATTAAGGTTGTTTAAAGCATAACAATCAAGCTTGTTTCATTATGTCTTCAATTTTGATTATGTCTTCAATTTTGTTCCATAGTTAAGGTTGTTTAAAGTGTCACAATTTAAGACATGAACATCGTGACAAGCAGAATAATATAATATTGATTTCTTACATAGGTACAAGGCCAGAAATTTGGTGGGAAGAGAACAGTCGATTATATCAACCCCAGTACTATGACTGGCACTTTATTTATCGACACCGAAAGGATGAAAGGCAAAGTTGACCGTGACGGGATTTTAACTCAGAATGTAAAGAGCTGGAATAATAATATTTATAATAATAATGATACTTACTGGTCTAAAACAAGAAGGAATCACAGGTATGACTTCAAGAAAAAAGATATCGGTTGGATACTCAACATCAATGTCTAAAAAGTCAAACATCATCTTCAGAATGTAGTCGTTCTTTTTCCAAATTTTGCGCATGCGCTCCTTTACTTCTAGTGGGGTCAGGTATGATTTCGTGAATGTTAAATCAGACATGGTAGGTAGTAAATGCCCTTTCGTGTCAAGGATTCTGTAACAAGAATAATAAGAACTATGTTCATCTTTCTGAAGGCAGTTTTTGGCAGCTATGCCTAACAATATGCACACCACTTTAACACCACCACTTGCCCCTTGGGTGATTTTATCTCTGGGTGGTGGTAGAACTGATACCCCACAAGTGGTAGTGTTTATATATATAATATCAGCACTTGGCCCTTGGGTGCTTTTAGCACTAGGTGGTAGAACTGATACACTACCAGGTTTTTAAACCCCTACCTGGTGCCATTAGCATTGGATGGTAGGCCTACCATGTTGGCCAGTTTAACACCATCACTCTGTTGCAAGCATCAAGATACAGTTTCCCTGCAAATGTTGAGGTTGGATATCAGCCACATCAGTCTCACAAGTCTGGGAGGGCCTGCAAAGATCATGGACACTGCCTGTCCTCTCTTGATTAACTTATAAAAGTTCTTGTAAGAGCAAAAGATGTTAACTTCCAAATGTTGGTCAGCTACTTGTCATCTACTGTACAGCTACCAAACTCAGCTACCGGTACACACTCTCAACTGATATTTACATAATAAGACTTAATAACACTGCACAGGCAACCCGTTTAGGATGGTAGTACCTCCAAATAAGAACTAATTCAGAGTAAAGGGGAGTCGTTAGTCCTACTGCAGACAAGCTCTGTAGTGCCAGTGGTACAATGGAGGTGAGATGCTGTGAGACCAATCTAACGTATGCAAGCATGGAAGATGGACATAACAGGGTGATAATGATGTTGATGTGGGATGGCCAAACAAAAATACCTTGTGGTATATATTTACACTTACTTCCATTCAGGTTATAACCAAGCACAGCTTTGCCTTTCATCCTTTATGAGATTGATGAAATAAGTACCATACAAAGTACTGGTGTTAATATAATAGCCTAAAATCTTGATGGCAGTGCCCCAGCATGGCTGCAGTCCAATCATTGAATCAGTAAAAAAATAATACTACTTTTAAGTGGTACAAAGGGAGATAATTTTGCTGAATACACTACTCGAATTACAATCAGATTCCGGAAGATTGGGTGGCGAAAGGTAGAAGGAAGATGTGTGTGTGTGTATGGTTAATAGACTTAAAAGCAAAGGATATTACTGGTACAAACATAAGTTTCCTTTCCATTCATCTTAAAAATATAGCTAAGGGCTGAGTTGAAGAAAAAAAAGTAGAAGAATAATAAAAAAAAGGGGGGGGGGGCCCACTGTGCCATGGTTGTTACATTTAACGTAGGTATAGAACTATGAACATGTGTAACTCACCTCTCTCCAGGCATCCTTATCGATGTTTGCGATACCATATTTGCTATGAAGATTTGGCAATTTTGAAATTGCCGTATATTCGGTCTGAATAATAGGCAATGGGGACATTTACTTTGACTTGGAACCTTTAGTAATGCCTGACATTCCTTCCATAAGTGCTTCAGGTGGCGAATTTGTCCCAGTTCCTCTGAAAGCAAATTTGAAATCCTGCTAGTCAGCATTCGTAAATTGACATGCGTGTGATCTCAACATTAGCAACAAGTTGGAGGATAAAGCTCCAGATATGTTTAATGTATTCATATATTTTAAAAAAAGCAGAATTGAAATGGCTCAGTGGATAAAATATTGTTGTTGTTTGTTTAGCCCCAGAGTAGCTCTGATCCAGCAGATCTATAATCAAAGGTACTTCCAGCCATGGCCACTTTGTCAGACATCATACTGCATCTAAGGAAACATTATCCAATATGTCTTATTCTTTTTTTAAAGATGGTAAGGCATGTGATTTGAGGGAAATTTGGCAGCTATTTCTAGCAGGTCCAGCAACCACATATAGGCTTGCTTTTAGCTACTTGTGAACTCATGTTCAAATCTGTGACAGAATTATTTTATGCTCTGCCACTTAACAATAGTGAAATGATAAAAACATGACTTCTTGTGGGGTGATTAGGTTTAGGATGGGTTGCTAGCTACGAAAGGTAGCTTCTACTTATTTGCTTGACCTGCTAGAAATAGCAGTCAAATTTCCCGTAAATCAATTTATCTGGTATGTATTCCCAGTGGCTAGGTGAATGGACTGAGGTGCATATAATTAACTATACTACCCCAACACATGATGAGATGCCTGCCCTGGATTTGAACTCACAATCTATGGGCTCAGTAATTGTATACCTTATCTACTTGACAATTTAACTCCTTGTTGGTTGTTGTTGTTGAGCCCCAGGTCAGCCCTGATTGAGAAGAACTATGATCAAAGACATTCTATCCATGACCAGCCCATCATTTTCTCAGACTGCATTATCCAATGTGTCCTTCCTTTTTGTTTACGGTGCGATTAGATTTGGCTGCTATTTTTAGTATGTTGAGCAACTGTGTAAAGGCTTCTTCATCTTGTATGTATGTTGTTGTTGTTTAGCCCTAGATCAGCCAGATCAAGTAGACCTATAATCAAAATTGTTACAGCCTTGATCATCCTGTCAATTTTTTTCAAATATAGTATATCTAGGAATACATTATCCAATGTATTCTTCCTTTTTCAAGATGGTAGGATGTGATTTAAGGGAGATTTGGTTGTTATCTCTAAGACTGCACTGGATAATGTAGTATTAGATACTCAATATCTGAAAAAAAAAAGATAGGCTGGTCATCATGGCTGGAATGCTTTTGATCAAGGTCTGCTCAATCAGGGCTGACCTACAACAACAGCAACTAAAACGATGAGTCAACAGAGGGAACTTCCATGTGGTCACTGAACTTGCTAGCAACAGCTGCAAAATCTCCTTCAAATCACACCCTACCATCTTGGAAAAGAGAAGGACACATCAGATAATATAATGCTCCTGGTTGGAATACCTTTGATCATAAGCCTGCTTAATCAGGACTTACCTGGGTTAAACAACAACAGTAACTAAGACAAGCCAATGAGAGAGCCTCTACATGGACGCTAGATCTGCAAGAAGCGACAGCCAAATCTCCCTCAAATCACACCCTACTGTCTTGAAAAATGGAAGGACACATTGGATAATGTATTCCTAGATATATTATGTTTGAAAAAAATAATAGATGGGATGGTCACAGTTGTAACACTTTTGATCATAGGTCTACGTGATCAGGCTGGTCTTCGCTATACAACAACAACAGACATACAAGATGAAGGAGCCTTTACAGTTGCTCAACATACCTGAAATAGCAGCCAAATCTCACTGTACTATAAACAAAAAGGAAGGATACATTAGATAAATGTAGTCCTAGTTACACTATGTCTGAGAAAAAGATGGGCTGGTTACAGCTGGAATGTCTTTGATCAATAGGTCTGGCTGATCAGGCCTGAACAACAAACAAAGAGTTAAACTGCCAAGTATAGAATCACTAAGCTCACAAATTGTGAGTTCAAATCCAAGGCAGGCATTTCATAATGTGTTAATTCTATACATCTCAGTCCATTCACCTAGCTGCTGGGAATACA
This sequence comes from Muusoctopus leioderma, assembly GCA_027124095.1. Taxonomy (NCBI): domain Eukaryota; kingdom Metazoa; phylum Mollusca; class Cephalopoda; order Octopoda; family Octopodidae; genus Muusoctopus; species Muusoctopus leioderma. Next base: position 2,906 of record JAOPJM010351477.1, on the reverse strand, counting down.
TACCAGATAAATGGGGAATGTTAGCTGTGACAGACAGGTGTCATATCCTGGGTCAGATTTATTACCCCTTACCTGCTCCATGGCATCAAACTACACCTAAGAACTGACTCCCAAAGGAGGGTCAATAGATATTCACATTTTATTTATTTATTTTTTAACAAATGGCAACAAAGCCATTTTGAACAAACACCAATGTCTTAATTTCAGCCAGGTTTGGCTTGTTTGAATGCTGAAGGCCTCAAAATCTCAGAAGACTTCCATATTGCATTCCAGCATCTAGCATAGTCCAGTTTTGGCAGGGTAGTGAGAGAATCCTTTAAAGAGGGTAGGACATGAGAAATTCAGCAATGACTGAAGCCTATTAACTGGATTTGAACTCAGCACTGCCAGCTAATGAAACAATCAATGCGGGTCACTCAACTTGCTAGAAATAGAAGCCAAATTTCCCTCAAATCACACCCTACCATCTTAAAGGAAGGAAGGATACATTCGATAATGTGGTTGTAGATACATGTCATGGCTGGAATACCTTTGATCACAGGTCTACTTGATCAGAGCTGACCTGAGGCTTCACAACAACACTAATGAAACATGCAATGTGCCTTTCCTCTATCGGTCTGCTCTCAAATCTGGTCCAAATAACAGAACACGAATGCATTTAACTTCACTTACCATCACTTGACACTCCAGTCTTTGGTAGCAAATTTAAATATTCTTCAATTTCATCTGAATTGCCTTTCATTTTATTGATCTCATGGTATGCAATCAAATTGCCACTTTTAATTAGAGAAAATTTAGTCTTGATCATTTGCAGAAAGTCTTTGGCCAGCACTATCATACTGCAACTGGTGCAAGAAAACTTTAGAATCTGAAAGAGAAAGGAAGATTATCAATATTTGTAAAAACAAAATGGGTTCCTGTGGATGAAGTATTGGGCTATTGAATAGTAACTAGTCTGTGAGTTGAGGTCAGAAACATTCTTGTTTCTGGACAAAAATACATTGGCAAAGATTCATACACACCAAAGCATGATACTGCATGGTAGCAAAACATGGGCCTGCAATGTGGAAGATGTGTGAAGGATGGATAGAAATATGGCAAGCATGCTCCACTGGATGTGTTAATGTTAGCATGCATGAACAATGGAGCACAGGTGAGCTGAAGGGGGATATATCAGCTGTCATGTGCAAGAGAGAAGACTGCGTTGGTATAGACATGTGATGCGTATGAAGGATGACAGTTGGGTAAAGAAGTACAAAGCGATCCAAGTAGACGGAACATGTGAAAGAGAGAGACTAGAGAAGATGTGGGAAGAAGTGGTGAAGGCTGATCTTGGGATGCAGAACTACACAAAGGAAATGACAAAAGACAGCAACAAGTGACGAAACACTGTACTAGAAAAGTCTCATCCAACCCATGCAAGCATGGAAAAATGGATGTAAAATGATGATGATGTGGATAATTACTACAAACGCTGGCTCACATATAGGTTGTTTCTTGTCTTTGCCTCCTCAACCACTACTAGAATGATCTCTGTTCCTCAGAATTAGCTAGTTGTATACCAGTGGCATGCCGTGAAAAAAAAAGAAGCTAAGGTAAGCAAATGACATGTCTTGCAAGTTTTAAAAGTTTGGACTCCTATTACAGTAGGTATAAATTCATTAAGACAAAAAAATAAAAAAATAAAAAAATTATACAATTGAATTAAATAATGTTAACTAAATAAAGCTATCTTAATTTGGAAGGGAATAATTTTTATAGGGTAAGCAATGCTTACTTTGCTTCCTAGGAATATACACCACTACTGTATACCTGTGTACTCCAGCCTGACCCACCTGTCACCCATGCTGTGTATCACTATCATCAACTCCCTGATCCCACACTTAAATACTTATCTTAATTTCTTCTTTTGACTAGCTTATAAAAATATTAATATCAAATATCTATGTATATTCTTTTACTGGCTTCATTCATCAGTCTGTGGCCATGCTGGGGCACCGCTTCCCAGAGTATAGTACATTACATCGAACCCAGTATTTATTTTATCAATCTCAGATTAAAGGAAATGTGGACAAGGTATTTTGTCCAACACTAAGAATTCTGCCACTCAACCACCATATGTATGTATGTGTAAAAAAAACAAAAACAGTTGCTTAGATGCAATTGCTCTTTAGAATCGTAAAGGGAGGTAATTTTCGAGAAATAAAATATTTCTTTTTACAAAATATATTTCCCATGCTGGGGAAAGGGGACATTCTGATCTTTGTTGGCAGGTAGCGACAACCATGGATACGTTTCGACCTTGTTATGGTCTCCTCAGCATGGTATAGTATTTTACTACCTGCCAGATCAATGGGACGGACAGGACAAACATATATACAAAAAGAGTCTAGTACAATTTCTGATCAAGGTAATTTGCATAATTAAACATACAAGGAGTCAAGACAATAACTCGTATGGACCAGAAGCAAATATATATACAGACACACACCACACACTGTAAAGTGGTTGGTGTTAGGAAGGGCATCCAGCCGTAGAAACCAAGCCAAATGAAACGTGTAAGGCGTGGTCATGCGACCCGTCTAGGAGAGTGGTGACTCCATTCACAATCGATGCGGGCCGAAATCCCCTGTCCAATCCATGCCAGCATGAAAAACGGACTTAAAATGATGATGATGATGATATATATATCATCATCGTTTTTTACGTCCGTTTTTCCATGCTTGCATGGGTTGGACGGAGATTTTCTTGAGGCAGAATTTTTACAGTTGGATGCTCTTCCTGTCACCAACCATACTGATTCAGTTTCCGTCTACCAAATCCACTCAAAAGGCATTGGTCGGCCCGAGGCTATAGTAGAAGACACCCAAGGTGCCACGCAGTGGGACTGAACCCGAAACCATGCG
>JAOPJM010351272.1:0-11656 GCA_027124095.1 Muusoctopus leioderma | reverse complement strand
ATATGCCTTGCACTCATTGGATGTGCTCACTGGCTATAGTGAAGTGGGCAACAACAACAGCAGCAACATTGACAAAGCCAACAAAGGAGTTTCTGTTTCTGTCACTCAAACTGCGTATATAGCAGATGAATGTTACAGGACATGTTCCTGCTTGTGAAATACAGAAAACTGAATAAAGATGTACTGAAGTGAAGAATGTTGGATTTAATGGCCAGGTTTATAGCTTAGTGGTAGAGAACACAATCAAATTGGTAAAATGAGTAACTTAAGGTGTTTTCATGGAAAATGTGATTCTCTAACTATTGATAAATATACTAGGGTATATTGTTAAAACCTGAGGCATGTATGCCTTCCTGAGTTCATGAGCACAAAGAAATATTTAATCCATAAATCCAGCAACATAAATAACTTGTTAGCTCTGGATGACCATCATTATCAACACATGTTCATATCTTTATATCATCTTATCCTTGTTATAACCATCATCAACACTCATTACAGCTCTGGAACCTTTTATCCAGTTTTATCTTCCAAATCTAATATCTGTAACACTAATTTACAGTGTCATGAAAGAAAAACATTTTATGCTACTAATATATGGTATATAGTAGACCTATATATATTTATCAATTTCCCTTTTGAATTCATTTTTAAACAATTTTATAAAATAAAATCTTAAAATCTAGAAATAAAAATAACTACTTTTAACGATCTTTCCCTATTTTAACACTTATACAAGATCAATAGAGACTTAAAGCAGTGTCAATTATGTTAAATCGTTATGATAATTACCAACCTGTGTGTTACTTAAACTTTAATAGTAACAAACTAATTGTGCTGATAATTTATGACTCTAAAGTCATAACTCTAAAGCAGTCATTTACAGTGAAAGTCAGTAGCCATTTCAATGTCATAATTTTAGAACATATCCTAAAGTTAATGATGATGAATCTGATAAAAATCTTTATAACAGGCCAGAAAATTTACTCAAATATTTCAAAAAGAACCTCCACATATTCGATAAACTGACAGCTTTAAAAACAATAATAATAAATTCATAAACAAAAATAATCATAGAGAGTGGAATTTGACAGTAAATGGGCAATAAACGTATCAATAAACAAAGCAGTTTAATATAAAGATGAAAGAGAAATAAGACCAGTGAAAACCACTTGTTTACTCGTTTTTCTTCAAAAATGTTATAATTTATTTAATTTTAGTAATTTCCTATTCCATCAATTTTTTTTTTAAAGAATCCTATTATAACTTTAGAACCTAAAGAAACAAAATACAAGAATAATTGGTCTGTGAGCATAGATGCACGCAATTTTATATATACTTATGCATGTAGGGATAGATGCAAGGGATTTTTATTAAGCATATGTCGATCTAATCCATGGCCTTTATGGAGTATAAAAAATATCACCCAAGCTTTCAAACAAGCAGGTTCGACATAGAAGTTAACCTGCTCAATTAATGCATATATATTTATGCATGTAGGGATAGATGCAGGGGATTTTTAGTAAGCATATGTCGATCTAGTCCATGGCCTTTATAGAGTATAAAAAATATCACCCAAGCTGGTTCAACATAAAAGTTAACCTGCTCAATTAATACAGCATTACTAATAGAAAATACAAAATTTTTTCTTGGAGATTTTGCAACCATTCTTTCATGCTAGCCTGGGTTGAGTGCTTATACAAATTTATATATCTGTTTGAATTGTTGACAAGTAAGTTTTACAGTTGAGTGTTATTCCTTCATCTCAACTCTAAACCAAGTGGAAACAAATGTATCATACTGAGAGAGACAACACAATGTTAACTCTTTCACTGCGTAATTAAATTTGGAGGTTTGTCCACTTCTCGCAGCATAACGAGAAGTTTTTTCAAGGCCGTGGGGTAAATCTGCTTTCTGCAGATTACGGTGATAAAATTTGGGGCGGATATATCCGCTTAATGCAGGAAAAGGGTTAATGACAGCATTTTTTTCTGTTAGGCTAGGGTCACCTTTTGGAATGGGAAGGTGGGTAGGAGTGAAAAAGAAAATAATTTTCAGTTTTACTGCAAAAGAATGACCTAAAATTACTTCTGAACATAAATACCATTTGGAGAGAAAAACTTTTCTGCATCAAATAAATTTGTGCTCAAATAAATCTGAACACAAGGTCACAACAGTAATAGTCAATTGAACTGACCCCAGCACTTGTCTGGCACTTTATTGTGTCTAGAGAAATGAAAAACAGTCATCTATATGAAATAGATGATGCTCTAAATGTCAATAACATTTGCACCCCCCACCCCCCCCCACACACACACACACACACCTTAAATTCATTTCTTACATAGACACAAGGCCTGAGATTATTAGAAGAGGAGGTAATGGAATATTATAGTGTTCATAACTGTGCCAACATGTTTGAGAGCACACCTCTACTTTACAGCGCTTCCTTTTTTTTCTTTATTAACATTCTAAACTGATCTTAATTTTATCAGAAAAAAAAAAAAAAAAAAAAAAAAATTAAAAGTATGAAGCAATATTCTAAAGAAAGAACAAGCTATATTTTTTTATAAAACTAGATTCATGTAACCTAACAATAGAGTGAACATGTCTGAATATGCAGTTTCCATTGAAAATATCAGATGCTACATGAAATAAACAATTTTTACTATGATTTTGTCAAAAGCATAGGCTAAAAAAATGACTATTTGCATTAATGTGTGCTTAATAAAACCAAGTTTGTATATTTCTTATTTTATTATTATGTGGATGAATATTTATTTATATAAGTATGTATATGTGAATTGTAGGAATGTAGTGGATCTTTAAATGTTTGTCTTCGAGCATGCATGTGTGTGTGTGTGTGTGTGTGCATGCGTGTGTGTGTGTGTGCATGCGTGTGTGTGTATGTGTGTGCATGCATGTGTTGAGCACATACACAAACATAAGAAATATAAAGAAGGACTATACAAACGACAACATTGTATTAGTTTTAGCCTAGCTAGGTGAGAAGCTAAGTACCACTGTACGAAAAGATATTCAATCATAAAGAATGTCATGTGTTAATATGTGGCAGGTGTGAATATGTACAGCAATCTAAACATGGTTGTAAAAATGACAAAATAAATGTTTAAAAAGCAGAAGGAGTAATCTGGTTCAATATTAACGTTTCATGTAGGAAAATTAAATACTGTTTTAGTTGTGGAGAAAAGCTTTATCAAGACTTTAAAAAGTAATACAAAGAGTGAAGATACTCTCAAATGAACTGTAACTAACTACACATACCAATTGCACTTCAATGAATTTTCAATCTATTCTCATCAGTGACTGTATGAGTTTTTGAATAAAACTCTATCACTAGTAAGTTATCTTCCTGAAGTTATTCTTGATGTTCAATGAAACATTTATCTCTCAGTAACCCATATTCTATAGTAACAACACCAGAAACTAGAACTAACCTTTTTGATAACTTCAAAAATATTATAGAAACATGAGAGGGGGAGGGCCGAGACACCATCAGGTTTAAAAAATGGCAAGGTGATACAAACAGTATATCATCACATCAGTCATTGACCCTTCTTTTTATTCTTTTACTGATCTCAGTCACTGGATTGTTGTCTTACCGGGTCAACACCTGCCTTCAAGGGTTTTCGTCCCTGGATATGAAATGAACAGGAAATTTTTTTTCAAAGATCTACTACTATCCACCTCAGGCTTTCAGCAGTTGTAGCACTCTATATTGATTTCTTACAGATATTTTATTCATTAATTCATTTGCAGAAACAAATAAAAATGTATCTATTGTTTAACTCATAGAAAATTAACAAGAATATCTTGCACATTTTCATTATTATTTCAACATTAGATAAACTTTCAATGTTAAAATTTTACAAATTATTTTGAACATGACTAAATGTGTATTGTGTAGATATCAATTAAGATCACTCAAGTGAAACAATTTTTCTTTAATTAAGAATTTAAGAGACATCATTTGCAACTGCAAGAGTGTGTCACCATGGATATCGAATATATATATATATATATATATCGAACATATATATATATATATATATATATATGGAAAACGTTTTCACTGTGGGACAAGATAGAAATGTCCAGGAAACAAGAAAACAAACAGCCGTAAACATGGATAATTCCCTAAATAAGCTGCCAATTGGATTTCTCAGCGATTTCGATGTGTGTGTGTGTGTGTGTGTGTGTGTGTGTGTACATACACACATTATATATATATATATATATATATAAAGGACACAATAGCAGATAAATCACTACTAAAAACACATGTGAGATAATATAACAGAAACTAAAATATCTTCAAATACCAAAGTGATGACAATGATGAGAAAAGAGAACACTTTTTAATCACTCTCACCTGGTAAGAACATATTCATTGATATAGGGAGAGTTATATTGAGTAAAATTAAGTTTCTGTGCGAAAGAGATGTTGTTGAAGCTTCATATTAATTATTACTCTTAGTTTAGACCAATGATACACCCACATCACCTCCTCCTATACACTCAAAATATTTCTTTTTCTCAACAAGCTTGAGAATACTTTTTTTAAATATACCAAAGTCAAACTAGTCTATGTAATAACCTTCTAATCTTAGCAGTATATATGTTTGACATGTTAAGACTTCAAGGAAATCCACATTTATACCTAATCAATTATAGTCCCTATCAAGTCAAATATCCTAATTTGTGGTACCACTAGTTCCTTTTCTTTAGACATTTTTGAAAGTTGCTTTTTTTAATCAATATTCAAAGTCGAGATAATGTTAAAAAATTCACAAACTTGCAGCACTCTTGAGTCTTAATGGCAGCACCTAGGGGTACCATGACACTCCAGTTGAACAACAATTGTTCTCTCTTGGTCTTTGTAAAGAAATAATTTAAGGAATAAAAATATGGAAAAAATTATGCTCCCACTGCTTAAAAATCTAGAATAGCTTCAGATGAAGATGACAATAGAGGGAATTATCTATCTGATGATATAGGTTGTTCCATTCCTTCACAGTATAACATTACAAATGAAGAAGATTGACAAACATAAATGGTATAAAAAGTTGAGTCATTTATTCCACAGTGAAAAAGATTTTGTTAACTGAAAACAAAAAGTTGTCAACAAAGCTAAATTTACCATCACATGATGAAAGTAATAAAAGACTGTCAACAGAAGCCAACTTGATACCAATTGTTTAGGAAACAAAACCATTAAAATGTAATTTAAGAAGAGATTACTATTATAGTTGGTAAAATAAACCAATGTTAAAGAATGAAGTGGTGCTACGATAGAAAACATTTGGTTAAAATTTGGAGTGGAAAGTATTTTAAGAAATACATTTTAGATTCCTTTGATAGGCAACAATATTGGTAGTCAGTAATGAGTACATTGTTTCTGCTGTTACTGTTGTTCTAGCACTTTTTTCTAAATACAAAAAGTAGCTGACTAAATCATTTCTTATACCTCTACAGACATTTGAGAACTGAAAAGTAGGACAATAGTTGGATATTTTAACTACATACGAAGATCTTTTTTTTTTAAGTAAGAAATATGGAAATCTATATACAGAATAGAAATTTACAGAAGGAGAGAATAGTAACTAAATATTTCCTTTTACTGTAAGCACAAGATAGAAATAAAATTATTTTGTTGTGAATCCAGACTGGATATGCTCTTTAAATTTTATACAAATACCAGCAATTAATAACCATCAAGGACTAAGTTACAGATGATATTTACTCAAAGGAGAAAATATTTTGAAATGGCACAAGCATTTATTTGAAAAATCACCAGAATTAGGATATTAGTTTCACTAAAATATTATGTACAAGTTTTTATAAGCAGAGGAACATTCTGAAGAAATCTGAAAACTTAAAATCTTTTCATGTAATTCCCGATAACAAACATTAACTCTTGTTAAGCTATAAAATATCTCCTGAACAGGAAGTTCATTTAGAGATAATGTGCTAAACTTGGAATCTGAGAAAACCTTGAGTATTTTTTTTTTTACTGCTTAGTCTGAAGGGAAGGAGTTTCCCATCACCCTTTTTTCCGGGCCTCCGAGATTGGTGGATGGGAGGAAGGAAGGTATCTTCAGGCCAGAGACCTGAACCAAATGCTTACAACAGAGTGGCTTCCACTAAAGGCACCTAAGAGCCAGGTGGTGGTGTTAAACTGGGCAACGGATTACGTCTATCACCCAAGTAGGCCACGGCAGGATTTGAACTCAGAACACAAAGAGCCGGAACAAATACTGCAAGACATTCCATCCAATGCTCTAACGATTGTGCCAGTCCACCACCCTAGACTGGTACTTTATTTATCTACCTCAAAAGAGGAAAGGCAAAGTTAACCTCAGCAGGATTTGAACTGAGCGCGCAGTGAGCCAGTTTTTAAATTCATTTCTATCAACTGTAAATAGTAAATCTGCTGCAGAAATCACAATACATGATCTACACAAGATCCTTATAGCAAGTGGTACAGCATTTACTCTGCATTAACTGGCTCTGCTTGTTTTCTTACATCTTTTTCTCTCTCGTTTCTAATTATCTTGCAACTCTGGGGCCACACTTCCTGTCTCATTTTCTCCCATCTATCTTTGACTTTTATCCATCTCTCGTACATCTTGCTGCTTCCAATGCCTCATCTCCTGGTTATGAAGGATGCAGATTCTTATACTGCACTGACAGCAACCTTTAAAATAATATCAATTAGGAGTAGAGTGCGATTAGAGTGTAAGACGTCGCCAAAATGACTTTTGTAGAGCTGGTAACATGATAAATACATTCACTACTGCACTCAATGGATGGTGACAGGAAAAGATTCATCCCAGAAATAAAAATATCAACTAAACGTACATACAATGCAAAATATCAGACTTCCTGCAAAAATAAATGTTATTCAAATATTGCTTGTTGAGCACAAACTAACAGTAACATTTCCATTAGCAAAATATCTCCTTCAATAGAATTCAAATGTCTAAAACTATAAACATCTTATACTTCAAGTCACCAAAGAGCCTCTATGTGGCTGCTTGACCTGTGAGAAATAGCAGCAAAATCTCCCTCAAATCAAACATTATCGACTTCAAAAAGGTGGGACATATTTGATAATCTAGTCTTAGATAAACTATGTTTGAAAGAAATACAGGTTTGTTACAGCTGCAACACCTCTGATCATAGGTTTGCTGGATCAGGGCTGATCATAGGTTTGCTGGATCAGGGCTGACCTGAGGCTAAACAACAACACCTTATATTTAAAATTTAATACAAAAAATACCAAAATATTGAAATTTAACTTTCTTGATTAAAAACGAAAGTCAAATGAACTTGACCTTCAGTTTCATATATGATTTATTGCCATAATTTGTTAGACTTAACTCAAATTGAAAAGTTAAATAGACTGTGATGAAGTGTAATGAGAAATTGAAACATGAATCAACTCGTATTAGAAAGCAGTGAAGAGAAAATAGGAAAATGTAAACAATTTATCCCTACAGTTCAATCACACAGTGCAATGACTTCATTGAAGTAATTATATGGTGTTTGTAATATATATTTAATGGTGAGTGCCAGAGATTAAGAAGTCCAAGTAAGTTACATTATAAACCTAGTTTTAATTTCTGGTTGAAACCATTTAACTTTCCTTTGCATCACTAGTACTACATAGAAAGGTATAAATGCCACAGCATCCTATATACCCTATCGAGGGGTCTGCCTATGCCAAAGAAATCAATATTCATTTAATTTTCCAGAACACTGAATTGGATGGTTCAAACTAACTACTTCCATATAACACAATTCGGAGTTCAAATCCTAAAAAGGTCGATTCCCCCCCCCCCTCCAGACTCAATGAAATAAATACCAATAAAGTACTGATATTAATTAAATTAATTATACAACTTACTTTTGAAAATTATCCTCATGCCTACTCAAAATGAAATCAATATTTATTTAGATTTTCCATTTGCAATAGAATAAGACAAAATATATGACTAAGCTCTGTTGTACAAGTGTAAACATGTGTATATGTATAGGTGTTGATGTGTATGCATTTCAACCTGAACATCAACTGCATTGATTGGGTGTGCTAGACTGGGCGTGCTTTGCTCTCCTCTAAAGACTAAATTTTTTTTTTAAATTAGAAATGTATTCAATGTATATACCTGTGAATGTATGTATAATGTCCCTCAGATTGTTATACACCTACTAATTAATCAGACAGTAGTCAGTCATTTATGCACTTTATTTTTTTCATGAGGGAACCCCAGTAGTGCTTCATGCTAAGTGAGTATGAATATAAACTTATATTGTTCACCATTGGTTGGTTGGTTGGTGCATGTGTGTGTGTGTGTGTGTGTGTGCACGTGCATCTCTGTGGTCTCAGAGATATATTTGAGTTTTTCTCAGAATTCAAGTCAGTCAGTAACAAAGTGACAAGGCTTTTTGTTGAAGTCAAGAGAGTTCCAGGGATCTGTGACGATGTGAATGAGTTAGTGTGCATATATGTAGCTGTATGCATGGATAAACTTGCACTTGTAATGGGTGTGCATGTCTCTTTAGTACACGAGTATGCGTGTTTGATTACTCCTTATGTCTCTGTTTATGCCATATGCACATGTGATCGCATGCATGTGTTCATTCCATATGTGTATGTAATGTATACATATATGTATACATATATGTACGTATGTATTTATGAGATCCTTAATTGACACTTTCTTTAACACAATCAGAATCAGAGATAAAGTTATATATATATATATAACACCATCAGAATCAGGGATAAAGTTATATATATATAACACAATCACAATCAAGAGATAAAGTTATATTTTTCTCTCTGATGGACAAAATAAAATGTAAATTAAATTTAAAATTGAACATGTGGATGGTTTTGCATCAAAGACTAGACTTGAATTAATGGCCTCTGACCTGCCTTTACAAAACTCAACTCTAAAATATGTGTGTTACGGTGTTTTCTTACATAACCAAACATCCTAATGAAAATAGGTACTAAACATGAATATAAAATCTCAATTGAGAGGTTGTAGGTTTCTCATTAGTAGTCTATAGACATTCTATGTATCATATATGTAAAAGTTAGTCCTGTTTAAACATCATATTGAACATACATATATATATACATGCACATGCACACACACATTCAATATGATGTTTAAACTGGACTAGCTTTTACACCAGTGCATGCCTTTAGCTGTCTATTCAAGAGAACAAAGTTCAGTTTGTCATTCTTAAACTTTATTGACATTTCATCGAGACATTCCACCATCATTCTTTATTTTTACATACAATCTTCTCACTTGTTGCTTTCAATAGGTCAGTTTTCTGGATGTTCCTTCCCATCAATGACATTATTCAGTATTTTTATAGAAACATCCATACCTGACATCTTTATACATCTAGTGATAATGTCAGTCACATCTTGAACAAAAACAATATTTATAGTCACATTCTGATGAAATACTATATGTTTTATCACACATTTACAAACCATTTAATGGCAATATTTTTTTACTAAATGACAAATCTATATTATTTTAAGAAAGCACTGGTTCTTTATCAAATATAGGCTATTCTCTTTTATGTTAAGATTAACCTACAGTTTATGTATTATGCAGATATTAAACTATGCATAACTTTCACCCGATAGGAGTTCACTGATAGGGAATATAATTTCAGAGAACATCATAACTATGTCAAAAAATAGTAGGGCCAGTGAAGAAACTTCAGACACTGTTGCTTATTTCCGAGTTCTCATGCAAAGAAAATTCACAAATCTTAATTAGTCTATTACACTTAGTTAAATAAGCAGCCAAAAGTTACTCTTCACATTTCTTTATTTCTATCTTATTTTGGCATGCTTTATTTTCAGAAAGCTATGGAGTTGTGAGACTGAGGGCACAGGTTTGGAAATAATTGTATAGTAGACCAGTTATTGTGCATGGAGAAGGCTTCTCCACCCATTTCTGCAATGTTTCAATGGTCCAAAGGAATGGTAAGTGTTAATACAACTTGACACCAGTGTTGGCACAGGAGTTGTCAGCATAATGCTGTCAACAGTACCAGACAACCTTAGGGATGCCTGCTTCAGATTTAATTTCCTTCTTTACTCCCTAAATCTTTCCTCCACACCTGTAAGTAGGTTTTTGTTTAGCAGTAGGTCAACTCTGTTGGAGTAGACATATGATTAAAAGCATACCACAAGGCTGTAGAGTTTTGGGAATCCACTTAAGTGAACAATGAGAGCCTCTACATGGTCAATAGACCTGCTAGAAATAGCAGCTAACTTTCCTTTAAATTACATCCAACAGTCTTGCAAAAAGATAAACAATATGGATAATAGATGCAGATGGCTGTGTGGTTAAGGAGTTCGCTTTGCAACCACATGGTCTCGGGTTCAGTCCCACTGCGTGGCACCTTGGGTAAGTGTCTTCTACTATAGCCTCGGGCCGACCAATGCCTTGTGAGTGAATTTGGTAGATGGAAACTGTAGAAGCCCGTCGTATATATATATATGTATATATGTGTGTGTGTGTCTCCGTATCTGTTTGTTTACTAGCGGTTCGGCTTAGAGATCGATAAGTACCAGACTCAAAAGTACTGGGGTCGATCTAATCGACTTCAAGGCAGTGCCCCAGCATGTCCCCAGTCCAAAGAGTAAAAGAGTAAATGTAGTCCTAGACATGCAATGCTCGAGAGAAAGACAGGGTTGTCATGGCTGTGACTGAAATGCTGCTTTTGATCAGGGCATAAGCAACAACAATAACAAACCAACCAACCAAGGCTTGCCAAGCCCCACCTTTCTTCCTGCAAAGGTATATAATGTGTAAAAAAAAGTAAAGAAATGAAATGATACAAAGTTTAGCTATCGCTAAGCAGTATATGGAAGAGTTACATGTGTACAATGTCAAACACTAAAGAACAATAAATTTCTTGTACACAATAAAACTAAAGCCTAATCAGTGAGGCAAGACTATAGACATTAACGTATAATAAACAATACATTATTATATTTTTGATAACAAAGTGGTAATCAATGAGTAGGTTTCTTGAAAATCAACTTCTCTAACATTAACATTAATGAAAAAAGCAAATTAGACAGCTTTGTTGAAATTATTGAAACCAAATTGTATTATAGAGAAAAGTCTAAGTAAGTGACACACAAAAAAAGAAATTGCAGTAGATTTCAGATACAAACACTAGTTTTAGAATTCATTCAAGTAATTAGAGTAATAAATTTTAAAAACTGCTTAAGAACAACTTTCCAAGACATGACAAATGAAAGTAGACATAAATAATTTAAATCACTTCTAAAGAAAGTAATTCAATGAATTTTAAACCTCCAACTCCAAAATATAACAATATTGGTTACAACATACGGTTTCACATAAAACAACTTGCAAAACAAATACAATATTGAAATATTGCAAGCTTTAGCCAGCCTCACAAGATGTTGAAACACTGTAATTCAATGACAATAATAGCAATAGTCTTATCTTTTAAATAAGACCCTATATTTAACCAAAATGTTCAGTATCATCATCATCGCTTTTACGTCCGCTTTTCCATGCTAGCATGGGTTGGACGGAGAGAGTTATTGAGGCAGAAT
>JAOPJM010350763.1:0-11660 GCA_027124095.1 Muusoctopus leioderma | reverse complement strand
ACACACACACACACACACACACACACACACACACACACACACACACATACACACACACACACACACACACAAACACAAACACACATACATATACACATGAACAATGGACTTCTGTAGAGTTTCCATCTGCCAAAAATTCCACTCACAAGATATAGTAGAAGATACTTGCCTAAGATGCCACACAGTGGGATCGAACTCGGAACTATGTGGCTGCAAAGCGAACTTCTTAACCACATAGCTATACTTGTGGGTGGGCCACTCACTAAAGCCAACATCATTTCTACCTCTTTCCTATTTCCTGCACTATCTATAAACATTCCCCATACTATTTATAAACATTGTCACTCTTTCTATCTATATTTATGTTCTGCAGCCACACATACAGAGAGAGAGAGGGACAGACAGACGGAGAGAGAGAGAGAGAGAGAGAGAATGAGAAAGGGAGAGTGTGTGTGTGTGTGTGTGTGTGTTTAAATATTTTCATACAAACATCATCATCATCATCGTTTTACGTCCGTGTTTCCCTGCTAGCATGGGTTGGACGGAGTTATCTTGAGGCTGCATTTTATGGTCGGATGATACCCTTCCTGTCACTAACTATACTGATTAAGTATGGGAATCCTACCATTGAACTACTGAACGGCCGGGCATTTTGTTATTTGGAGACGTAAACAATCTTACCGGCTGATTGATAAACGTTCAGCGGTGAAAAGCACACACACACACACACACATATATATACATACATATATTTGAAAAAGAGATTCTTTCAACGACTAAAGATTATTAACTATATGAAAAAATCTTTAAAAACAGATTAACACTGACCTGATGGAAGAAAGTTTTTGTGTAGGGTTTTGTTTTAGCGCTTTCGCTGTATTCAGCTTTTCAAAAAACACATGGTATCCCGTAAAATGATGATTGTGTTGGGTAGCGGTTGTCACTGTTATGGACTGTATCAAGAAACCCTTTTGTTTAATTTCTAAATATGTATATATATATATATATACACACACATACACACACACACATATATATATATGATATGCTTCCACATAGTTTCCATCTACAGAATTTCACTCACAAGGCATCGGTCAACCCAAGGTTATGATAAAAGACCAAAGTGTCGTTGAGCAGGATCGAACTCTGAACCATGTAGTTGCAATGTAAACTTCTTAACCACACAGCCATGCTTGTATCCACGTATGCATTGAAGGGTGTTTTCAAGGTCTCTGTTCATTGATGTATTGTAGGTCAAGTACAAGGTGTCTAGAAGACATATGGAAAGTTAAGGAAGAATGCCTTGTCTGTATAGAAATGTGTATGGTTTGAAGTAACAGCAAACATGTCATTAATGTACAGAAGGAATAATGTGAGAGACATAAGCAAATGTTTGGTATGTCACAATTGATTGTGTTCCTATCAGTAATGTATTCATGCAGCAATATAGCGGTTTGGCATCTAAGAGATGAGTGACAGATAGAACCCATAGGTAGTCAACTTAGATTCTCATGTTAGGTTAATGGTAAACCTTCCTTTAATTGAATTTCTCAAGAGCGAGAAACCACTGAGTGACATTGCACAGCAAGTCTCAGGTAGATTTGACTCTACAGAAACTTTGCTGGTGGTCACAGGGAAGTGAGACTGAAGGATATGAAGGAGGCTGTTACTTATGGTTGTGTGTGTTATTTTTGAGATGTTGGAAGTAAAGGAGATAGTTGAATAGTGACAGGGTCTGAGAAGTTGCACTTCTTGGAAAAGGGTCACAGTGTAGCATGTTTCCATAAACTGAAAGAGATCCCTGTAGAAACAGGTTTCCATGTACACAATGCTCTACAAAGGAAGTGGGCAGTGCCAGTAAAGACAAATCTTTTATATTTCATGCAGCTTAGGATTGCCATGTGTATATCCAACATATTTGTTGCTACCCTTTTTTATTAACCCAACTGAACTGATAGCAATTTGGGACTGTCATTTTTAACTACCAGTTTTGATATTTCTGTTTTCAAGTCCTTTTGACTGGATAATTTGCAAAACTCCTTTGTAGCATCATTGTTGTCCAAATGAATAGTCTGTCATCTGTATATTTTACTATTCTATCTGGCCAATTTGTTTTGTACATTAAATTAGTGTAATCTGGAAAGTTACATAGTATAATTGCTTCTTCAACTTTAATGACTGGATCTGGGAAATGTTTATACCAGTTTTTGGTATGTGGAACTTTAAAATAGTGGCAGATCTTCCAGTGGATACATTGGCCAACCCTGTCATGCCTATGTTTATATTCTGATGAGGGAAAGACACAGGATTCAATGGCAAAGCCAAGACATGGCACCCAATGGCAAATTATTTCTTCAAACTAAGGTTAACTGGCATTTAAGATCTGTGCCTGTTTTGATTATTTTCTTGTGGTAGAACTTGATGCCATGGATTTGTTTTACAAACCACATCATTCAATTGTTTGTCATATGCTTTTTGCAAAGTCCAATTGTAATATTTTTGTATTCAAGGACTAACTGAGAATACACTCATTTCCAAGCAAAAATATTCATGGATAGGGCATTCTGTGAGAGATAAGAAGTTATCATTATTATTATGGCTTATGGTTTTTAGTTATGTCACTTTAGGTCTGAGTACAAATCCACAAGACAACTTTGCCTTTCATCCTTTCAGGATCAATTAAATAAATGCTAATACGATACTGATACTAAATTCAATCGACTATACCAATCCCTTATAAATTTGTAGTCTTGTGGCAATGTAAGAAATCATTATTGTTATTTATTTATGATTTGAGAGATACATCAAGAGTTTCCTTTCTTACATTACAAAGAAGTTGGTACTTCTTCAGAGTTGTATAGTGAATAATATGACCAGACCAGTCTAATCCATGGAAAATTTGAAAATGTAGTTTGATGAGATAAGGGATTTGTAAAATCAGTAATAAATTGTAAGTGGTGTCGCATTTTTTTTTTTCTCACTTATATAGTAAAATATTTGTCTCCATGATGATTCACTGTCATTCTTTTTATCAATCCTATATGCCATTTTGACTTCACAACAAAATATTGAATTAGTTTTAAAATTAATCTTTATTGCTGACTGACAGTGAATTCTAGTGAAGGTCACATTAATATCCACATATCGATTAATGCTAAAGAGAAACATAAATTCAAGGATAAAGTAATATACAACCAATAGCTCATACCTGATAAAATTTCTGCAAATAAGGATTAGATATGTGTTTTGTCTTCAAAATTTTATGTTCTCCCTGATTATTCCTAATATAAAAATAAAATTTTTGATTAATCATAAGCGAATATTATAATAATTCAACAACAATTTCTGAGAATAAATCAGTTTGACACAATGAAACAATATGAAGATATAAAAATAGCATATTTTCATAATTAAAATAGAGGTCAGTTGTAGAAGGCAAATTTTTCAGATCTTGTTCAGCCTATGTTTTTTTACCTAAGACAAAAATACCAATGAAATTTTTTAGTCAAAATTCCTCAGTAAAAACTGCCTAGGGTATCATATTGACCTCAAATTTTGCCAACAACAAAGTTTTGCACATTTTTCTTCTTCAAATTCCTTTTAAAGCCCCCAAAACAGAATCTAATTGAATTGTTGGTACTCAAGTAGTATTACAGGAAGGGTATCTGTGCAAGTGACAAATTTTGGGAATAGCAGATTTTAGGCCAAATTACACTTAAAATTGTGAAAAAGCCATTTATTTTCTGCAATTTGACCTTTTCCATAATTTTTAGTGATAAAGACGTTCTAGATCTTGTTTAAAATCTGAATTAAATAACATAAATGTGCCAGAGCCTATTAGCCTGTATTACTGCTACCCGCAGGTACCATGAGGTGTAAAATAATGTCGGGTGGACAGGAAGTTATTAATTCTGTATCCACCATACCTGCCAAAACTTTTTGCATTTTTTGGTTTTATCTTAATTATTTTAATTTTTTTTTGGTATTTTATGGTTTTATTTTTCTTAATTTTTCTATACATCTCAACTAGGTGTGCACTTAAAGTATCATACCCTGGACACCATCTGTGACCAAGTTCTGCTGTTTCTTGACAAGTAATCACTTCATTGACGAACAACTTGCAGATTCAACATTTTTTTTAAAGTGTTACTAACAGCTTCAGAATTCTTCAAGTAATATCTCATATCTACTCTAGTAGAAGTTGTATTAGAAGTTTCCCATTCATCATCAATGTTACAGGGTATGATTTGATCATCAGATACAAACCTCACATCTTCTGGAATTCAATATTTCCAAAAGGTGTTTTACTTTCTTGGGAAACAATATAGATGCTCAACCAAGAAATTGACATCATTCAACTGTTCTATGACATAACCAGGAAACCAATGCACATTATCTCCCACACTACTACACAGAGGTCATTCACTTTGGTGGTACATATTTTAGTTGTGTTTTTAACAGATGATGTAAATTGTACGATTATCTTTGATACTTTTTTCATTTGTTGGTAAGTCAAATATTGATATTGAAGATGATGATGTTGAAGCTATTACTGCATCACTACTGAGTAACACAAATAAATTCTCCATTCTTTCTTCATGTGAGATCTATATCAACTGGAAAAGTTCAGGTGTTTCTCATCGTTCAACAGCTGTCGTCACAATGTTATCACTAATTTCACTTCTTGTTGAGAGGATGTTTTCTCTAAATCATTTGTGGTGGTGCATAGACCACCCCATGATTTACAGGTTTGTTGGAGCTTAGTAGTGTAGGATTGCACTTTCTTTGCTTCATTAATTTTTCATTCAATTCGTTTTTCTTGTAACTTTTCCTGTTCTGTACTCCGGGTTGATTCTTTGTGTCAATGATTTATGAATTTTTGTTGTAAGAGAACTAAGAGATGTTAATGATGATTTGAACAAAACCATGTCATTTCTAATATTTTTTGCCTCAAAGTTCTTGTTTCTGAATTTTGGGACAACTGCAAGGCGACTAAACTTTACCAAATCTCTTTCAGCATTGACATTGTTGGTGGGCATATCCTTCAGCTCTTCCTCAGTAAATTTAAATAACCGTGTCTTTTTTCATCTACATCAGACTTTTTTCATCTACATCATCTGTAAAACCATACTCCCTTCCATACTGCATCTTCACACATCAATCAAAATGCTTCCTTCTCCAGCTGTACTTGCAACTCATCAACATTTATGTTTGAATGCAACAGTGCTATCTTTCAATGTTTCATAATTTCCATTTAATAAATCTGTGTATAACATTGGCAAGATTTGCAGTAGATCTTTCTGAGTAGACTTTTCAACATTGTTGAGGAAAGATAGTGTAATCTTGTGGGTGAAATAAGTAAGTTGTAATTCAGTTAAGAAAGATTCACACTCCAAGTAAATTTTACATGCTTGAACCAGTAAATTTGACTTCAAGTTTTCAACTAAAAGTGGTTGAAGAAGCAGCAATGCTTCCAAAATTGAAGCTGCTGAATAGCATAATTTGGTAAATCTTCACACATGGTTCAAACTCATATGCTTTACTTGTCCTTCATGCTCAATTATGAAGTCAAATTCTTCAGCTAAAGATGATGTTGATCTAATTCTTTGATGAGTTACCAATTTCAAGATTGATTGGATACCAGCAACAACTACTGCTTTCTTTCAATGAAAAAATGATCTTAGAACTTCAAGATTTAATGCCTCAAACTTTTCAACCACACAGCTTTTACAAAGTAGATGAAATGGTTTATGACTACTTTCAAGCTTTTCAGCAACGCCATCTGCAATTCTTAAGTTCTTCACTACTGAATCAGTCATAAAGTTGTTTGTCTTTTCCCATAATTCTCTACTTTTGATATTCACTGAAAAATGTAATGTTGCTGTAATTGCAAGGCGTTTATATGTTTCTACAATCAACTTGATAATATTTTCTCTATCTTCATAAACAAAGAACATCATCATCATCGTTTTTACGTCCGTGTTTCCATGCTAGCATGTGTTGGACGGAGATTTCTTGAGGCAGTAAATGAATTTAAATGAAAGCACTTGTCATTGAAGTTTAAAATCATACTTCACTATTCCCCATTAATGTTGCAATGCGATGTTGTATCAAAATGCCGAGTTACTGAATCTTGTGGTTTGATGGAATATAATGCCACACCTGCATCACTCTTTTCATGTGTTGCTTGTAGACGCTTGTGCTTCAAGATGGTTTTTTCTGATGGTAATACATGTTTGTAAACCTCTTCGTAATCTTTTGCTGTTTTTGGTACCTTCTTCTTTGGCTCATTATTTTCTTTCATCTGTGATTCCTGCTCTCTTTGTTCTTCTGAATTCAATATTTGTAACTATACATCTCATAACATACTTTTTCGAATGCTATCCTTGCTTTTCCTGCTGATATACTGCACTTTGAGGAAACACTAGCACAGGCTGATTTGACTTCTTCTGCGAAGTCCTTGTTTTTTTACAAATAGCAGGTCACTTTGTTTGGATTTGTTCATCATTATCTGTATTTCTGACTCATCCTGAATGGTTTAAACTTACACTATAATTTAGTGTTGAATTAAAAGGATCTGGTTGTGTGCTTTCAGTTTCCATGTCTTCACAAATTTGAAGCACCTCCTCATCTTCTCTGTCATGGAACTCATTTTCCTTTCTCTGTGCTTCTTTTAATTCTGCAAACTGGTCATCTATTTGTTCGCTTAAGTATCCAAACCTTGTTTCTTTCTTTTGTGTGAAGTAAAACTCCTTCTCATCCTTAGGGAAATCATCAGGATTACAATTTTTTTTAATATATCCAACTGGTGGCTTGCTTCAGAAGATCTTCTGCTTTCTTTTAATCTTTCATGTTTTTGATAACTTGGAACAACAGTTACAACATACTTTGTTGAAAAAATTGCCAGTGCACCTCTTACTTTGTTAGAAACTGCTTTCCTTTCCAGCAAATGCTTCTAACCAAAAGCCTTTGACCACATGTTCATCAATAAATCTGTGCAGGCATTGACAGTTACTCATCGTTGCTTTGTTTCTTTATACTTCTTGGCTGAACCACCAGGTGTATAATTATATATTGCCAATACAGTCCCAGATACCCAAGGTAGATTATCCCCAAGAACAAAAATAAGTTCTGTTGACATTATTTCTCTTTATTATTCTAATCTGAAAAACAAAATTGACAACATTACTTTTATTACTCCAGCTCACAGATCTTTACAGTAATTAAGAGATTATGTCCTAAAGCATAGTACTTAAAACAAGTTGATTCCCATGAGTCTTAAGGAAAGACAATGTATTAAACCACACTTGGACCAATATTATGTAGTTCTAAATTCTCACAAAGCTACTATGAATTCTCTTCACTATACTTTAAGTCCATTGGGGAAAAACAACAAGGAGAATTATTTTGCAATGCAACATCTTCCTCACCAAACAAAACTCATTCTTTACATTCAAATAAACCTCTAGTCAAAACATTCTTTGATAATATCATGTGACAGGAAAAAAAGAGAAACTATACCAATTGCCTAAAAATTCTCATTTTTGCAGTTAAATTTTCAGAATTTTTTACCCAAAATCTGCCATTATGGATTTCAAACATTGATCATTTACACATTTATCCCTCCTGCAGTAACACTAGAATATTATCAATTCAATTAGATTTTGTTTTGAATGATTTAAAATGAGTTTAAGGGAGCAGAAATGCATTAAAACTTACTTTGGCAAATTTTGGGGTCTGTTTTTGGCTTGCCTGCTGATTAATTTTGACTAAAAAAAATTTTCTTTGGTATTTTTGACCTGATTAGGTCAAAACTCAACTAAAAAGATAGGCTGAACAGGATTTGAAAATTGTGCCTTCTATAACTGGCCTCTAATTAAAACTAATTATAATAAATTAATGAAAATGATATTTATTCACAATGATTTACTTAACAAATAAATTTTTTTTTTTTTTTTTTGAGTACTGAAGATTATGAGTAGGGTAAGGTTATGAATAGAGTAAAGAGTAAGATTAGAGGAAATTAGTGACGGTCTACAGCAGCAATTAATGAGTATAACAGTTCAAAAGTGGAATAAACTAATTTGCTGTGAGGAAGAGGAAAAGTCTAATGTTTTAGGCAGTATCCTTCATCAGAGAGTGATGTTTCCTGATGGTACCAAATAGATAGAGTGAGGGAGAGAAAAATATTGGCCGCAGTCCAATGACTGAAACCAGTAAAAGAATAAAGAAGAAAAGAACATAGTGAAGAATAAGTGACGTTGAAAAGAGAAAATAATAAAAGAATAAGTGAGGGTGAAAAGAGAAAATAGTCTAGAACAAGGGGTGATGATATCACAATGGGCTACATGTTGGAGAGTAGTCAAAGAGGGGAGATGATCAACAAGAATGCTGGCAAATTTTAAAACAAGAAGAGAAGTCAATTAGGAGATGATGAATCTGAGAAGCTGGCAAGGAGGATGACAAATTTTAAAAGTGAGTGGGGTGGGGATCAGTTAATGTCAGAAGAGAAGAAAAAATATATAATAGGGCTTGCCAAATTGCAAACATGTTAAAGCGAGAGAAGTCAACTAGTAGAGGGGGGGGGGGGTCATTAATGCCTGTGCACAAGAAAGTTCCTCCAGAGGAACTTTCTCGTCCGCAGGCATTAAGCATTAATGAACACAGAGGAACTTTCTTATCTGGAGGCGATTTTCTCTGTACCTGTGTGTGTAGGGCAAACTGAGAGGTGGTCCACAGACTGACGTGGGAGATTTAAAATCTCTAGCTATGGGTTTGGAGAGTGCTTCAGTGTTATATTGCAAATACTGAGTAGGTGTTCGTGGAAGCAATAACCTAGATAGCGGCATATAGAGATTTATGAGTAGGTTAGATTACATGTACGGTAGGTTGCCAGTAGGATAGGTTATGAGTTACAAAATTACTTCTCTCCAATTGAGAGTTACCACCATAGTCATCCAAGATTCAGCCTTAAATATTCCTTATATTTAATATTTAATAAATGGGGGTAATAATGGTTTGATTTTAAGTTTTTTAATTTATATTGCAATTAGTAAACAATAGCATCATAGTTATAGGTTTCTAATAGGCCAATCACTGGTTCACTACATTTCCAACAGCAAGAGTGACAAAGGGTGTCTGTGTAACTCAATGCAGAACAAATATCACAAGGGACTTTGTTGGAAAAGCACTGGTTTTGGGGTTTTCTTGACAATGATTATATCTTTCATCACTAATATACATCAGTGAAAGATATATGCATACATACATATATATACACAACAGGCTTCCGCACAGTTTACTTCTACAAAATTTCACACACAAGGCATTGATCACACCAAGGCTATGGTAGAAGACACTTGCCCAAGATGCCACACAGTGGGATCAAACCTGAACTATGTTTGATGTCGATTTTTGATGTGCCGGTTCTAAATCAAATTTAAGCAGCTGTAGGCTTGGGCTGCAGCTGGCCTATGGGATTTCTTCTCTTCTCTTTTTCTTAGTTGGATGCCTTGAAATTGACAGCTGTATACTGATGTCTGAATACCAGTAGTTACCTGTCCAATGTTCATTAATGGGAGCTGATGCTTCAGCTAATCTTCAAAACCTTTGTAGAAATGTTCATCAAGCCATGCTTGCTCTGAGGCAGCTAACATTGACATTCCAATGTTCTCATGCATAATATGTGGCCTGATAAAGTTATCAAAGCAACAATACTTCATAATATTGTCTTCTCTGGAATATTATTATAGAATAATCATGCCACTTCATTATAATGATAGTGCAGACATCATTTGGTTAAATTACTTAGTAGTTTTACATGTTTTTATAAAGAACCTACAGTGCAGATTCATAAAACATGTAAAGTGATGACTACAGCTTGGATATCGACTAGTATCTGAAAGGGGTGTTTCTGCCAAACATGTTTCTAGATGTAACTAAAGAAGCTACTGGTTTTGTGGTAAAGTAGCTATCAACATCTTTTGCATATGTCATATGAGATGATGTTGCCGAGTTAAATAAATTGTTTGACTCTGGTGAGGCGACAGGCATCAATGCTCATCTGTAGTGTGTTTTTGTTTGAGTGATTTTTCATGTAGGACTACAATTTCCTTCAAGTTGATTATCAGACCAGATACTGTGGTGAAACATGCGAAAAGAGACATCACTCTCTCATGGAGATGTGAGCAGTGAGATGTGAGTAGCCATGACAGGAGTCTGTATTGTAATGTACCATTGGAAGTACAACAGAGGAAAGTTAAGTGGAGAATATATATTTATTATTATTGTATATGTTATTCACAAATTACCTATGTTTAAAACTCTCTTACACTCTCATGTCTATCTGTAGAAAATTAATGTTAACTTATTCTTGTTCATAAAATACTCTTGAAGGATCCTACTATAATACTATATCTCTATACTGTAGTGAAACATGCGAGAAGAGACATCGACAAATCTAAGTGAATATTTATTATTTCTGTTAATTTTATTATTATTAAGGGACTCCCTTAACTGCTAGAAATTGTATATATGCTCTCTCTATTGGACAACATGCAAACATGACTGATGACATAAATGGTGGCCATCACCTCCACCCCCTATCTTAACAAGTATGACCTGCCATTACTCAAACTATCTAATCAATGATGAAACCTCTTCACTCAGCTTGCTAGCTAACCCTCACCCCCCCATCACCCCACCACCCCACCTGACCTAGGACCATGGAGCCTACCTTTGACCATACCTGAAGCACAACCTGTCGAAGAATTCAGACACTCCAAAGAAACACACCAGTCTACTGCAAGCATCCCCACCCTCTTTGTCTCTGCGTAGCTATCTGCCCATATACACACATACAAGCCTTGAACTGCTCCCACAAGCGTTCATCTACACTTTAACTTTCTCAGTGCCATCCAGACTGTAGAGTGTAAGACCCTTTTGTAGGGTCTCACTATTCTAAATTGATTAATGCAAAGTAGAGTTGTTTGTTCTTGGCTAAGAAAATCTTTCATAGTTTGTGGTTTGACATTCTGGTTCAAAACCGAAAATCATCTTTATCCAAGCTAACTCTGACTTTGAACTAACTTTGCTAAGATTCTCTATACCACTTTCATGACATGGACTAACAGATTTAGACTGATAAAATTATTACCAATTGATGATGATATAGCTGTGCCTGCCATTGGATTTAAACACCTTCCTGCACAACCTGATTAACTGAGTAATTAGTATAGTACTCATATAGCCTGGCCCTTTAAGCATCTCAGCAAATCCCTGATAACCTGCAGCTTTCCTAATTTCGTGTTCTTAATTACTTCATTAACCGTGCTAGAATTAACCTGTTGGTTTTGCTAGCAGTAATCTCTCACTGTGGCATATATTAATGACATAGATGCCAACTTACGGAATGCCACGGTACTAAAATATGCAGACGATATCAAGCTGTACCTTGAAATCAAAAGGACTGATCCTGAAATTTACCACTCTTTCCTACAATCAGACCTGGACACAATGCAGCAATGGATCACAGACTGGCAACTGAAGCTAGCTGTGGACAAGTGTACCACCATGCATTTTGGTAGGAAAAATCCAGCGTCCACATACTCCCTCCACAACACTGACATCAAAAAGTCCTCTTGTGAACGTGACCTGGGCAT
>JAOPJM010350561.1:0-11661 GCA_027124095.1 Muusoctopus leioderma | reverse complement strand
ACAAGGCATTGGTCGGCCCGAGGCTATAGTAGAAGACACTTACCCAAGGTGCCATGCAGTGGGACTGAACCCGAAACTATGTGGTTGCGAAGCGAACTCCTTAACCACACAGCCATCTGCGCCTAATATTATTACTGATAAGTTGATTAAATTTGTTCTGGGGTGTGTGCACTGTAAGAAGAAGAAAAAAACGTTGGAACTAAATTATATTATTCACTGCAGAGAATCTAACCTACAAGCAAAAACAATGCGATAAAAGTAACTGTTTTATTTTGTGCACGAAATAGAATAAGATTCATATCGTTATTAGTATAAAAGAAGCGGAGAAATTCCGTCGATTATTTGCTGGAAAAAAAAATCCCTTTGGGCTGAACTTTATTGATAACTGAAACCTTTGTATTTTTTGTTTACTTTTCCAAGTAATTACGTCAACAACCCCCCACCCCCACCCCTTAAAGTATATAAAATGGTTGTTAGTAGAAAATAAATTTAATTCGAAGTCTCGTAGTAATAGAAGTTATGTTAGATAAAAAGAAATACTGAATTTTATGAGGTTTATTAGAATAGAAGATTAAAAGTGTAGCTAACAATAACATCAAGTGTAATGATGGAAGATGTCAGTCATCCATCGGAGATAAGAGATCGGTATAAAACTGAGGAATTTTTACTGTGAGGTTTTTGGAACATGTTGTTACATAAGGTACATTTGGTACTCAAAGAGTTCATTGATGAAATGAAAAGAAGAAACTCGCAGACAGGTTGCCTGGAACTCTTTTCTTTTCAGTATCAAATGGTAATTTTGGTTACGCAAATGTTAGCGAAGAAATTGGCCCAACAAAATATGACGTATATAAAAATGTCTACCTGATATGTTGGCATGACATTTGTCTTTTATTTTTTTTGTCCTTTAATAAATAAGAAAAGGTTGCTTTGACAGCAACATATATATTTAATAGGAATGTTATCATGTTATCCAAGATGTAGAAATCTAGATCGTAAAGATAGAGGTTAACAACCATCAAATATACCAATATACATTTATAAAAGATACAAGGTTTTTTTTTTATTCGTTTAATCAGGAGGGAAGGCAGTGCAGTGCCCATCACCTCTTTTTTCGGGGCCTCCAAGACTGGTGGAAGAGAGAGAGAGGAAGGTATCCTCAGACTGGAGACCTAGTCCGAATGGTTGTAACAGAGTGGACTCCACTAAAGGCACATAAGTATAGCCAGGAGGTGGTGTTAAACTGGGTGATGGATTATGTTTACCACCCAAGTAGGCCACAGCGGGATTGGAACTCATGGATTTCTTTCTCGTCTCATATGAATCTGTTTTAGAAGCTCCTATTGCAGTGCGCAGTGATGTGGTTCCCAATTTCCTTCTATAAACTTTAGTGTGCCTCAAGGTTCGGTTCTAAAGAACGGATGGTATGAGGGTTCTGCAATGTTCGTAGGGATCTGCTTGACTAGGAACCAGAGGGTCAGCTGAAATATGGCGGGCAAGGGAGTTGGGGATGGTGGGTGAGTTCATTTAGACATTGGAAGCAATGTATCTCACCTGTACAGTTGCAGAGCCGATGTGAGGAAACTAATTGGGGATTTGGGAATTGTGAAATTTGGTCGTGCGGTATGTGGACAAATATGGGTCAGAGGTGAAGCAGATTTTCTGCCAAAGGGAGTCAGTGGACAGTAGGTGGTGTTACGACCTGTTAGATAATTGAACTACCTGAGGGTTAGACGGTCAGAAGTTCTTTGTGGTGCGATAATGTGAGGTGTGTTACCTTGATTAATCAATGGTCAGGTGTTCCAATGAAAGCAGAGACGGTTATGGCTGGGTAAATGTTGGGTTTGGAGGTGAAAAATAAGTCAAGATTGTTTAGAAAGTCGTTGTGTCGGTATGAAATACGGATAGTACGTTGTTATGAATAGGCAGACGGGTATATGATGATACTAAGTGGTTGTAGACAGTTCAGGTAGATGAGTATGTGAGGATACTGAGTGAAGTAGACAGGTATACGGATATGTAGAGATACTAAATGGTTTTAGACAAGTATACGGGTATGTGAGGGTACTAAGTGATGTAGACAGGTATACGGGTATGTAAGGATACTAAATGGTTGTAGACAGACAGACAGACGGATATGTGAGGATAGTAAGTGATACAGATAGACAGACGGGTATATGGTGATACTAAGTGATGTAGACAGTTCAGAATAGCAAATGCTAAAAAATGTGAGCCAATGGTGTCGGTCTGGTTGGGAGGAGTACGAGAACCCAAAAGATTAAAATCACTTAGCATGATGACTTGAAAGAGAGGTGAATTAAGATAGATCTTCTCACTGTAAGATGATGAGAGGTAGTGGAACAACAGGTAGTAATTGGAGGTATTCGGAGAGTGTATTGTGGTGCTGTCTATTGTTATATGACTCTATATAGGAGACATTGTGGTGGCGGAATTGGTAAAACAGTGGATTTGTAAATGTACTTGAAGTGTTTCGTTGCGTATTTGGGAATAGCACTTAATGTTATGTATATGTTGTACTTCAGTTCAGCTAGCCATCGTCAGTAGAATATCTAGGAATGTTTATTTACCATAAGTTGGTGTCATATCCAGCAGTCGTGGTAGATATTTATCTATTAATTATTTATCACTGTGAAACCAGATATAACCACTGCTACTTATTAACCCCACCCAAGGAATTAATTGGAGACATTTACATTTTATTCACATTCGCTCCGCCAAGTTTATCTGCCAGAAGTTGGTGTCTTATCCAGCAGTCATGGTGGATATTATTTATCTATTAATTATTTAACACTGTGAAATCAGATATAATCACTGCTACTTATTAACCCCACCCCACGAATTACTTGGAGACATTTACATTTTATTCCCATTCGCCCTCCCTCCCAAGTTATCCATTTCCTAAATAGTCGAGGAAACGCAGTGCTCAACAACATAAACCCTAAACTACACCACAGAGTAGGAATATATCTGTTTAAGTTAATGAACCTCAATTAAGACTTTAGATAACTTAAACTAAAGTGTAAATATATATCTCTGTATTAAAGTTATCTATAGATATTAGCCAACACTGTATGTAATAGACAGATATAAACATCTTGTCTTTATATACAATATCTAAAGTTATCCTATTTAAACAGTGACCGATGAAATAACATGTATTGATGTAATCCATCTTACATAAAGACAACAAATACACGGGAACACAACTAGAACACGATCCAGCGAGTGAGTCTCTACGTGGTTGCTCTACTTGCAAGAAATAGTAGCTAAATCTCCTTCAAATCACACCTTAATAATGTAGTCTGAGGTACACGCTGTTCTTGAAAACAAACAGAAGGGATGGTCATGGATTGAATGTCTTTGATCATAGGTTTGCTTGATCAGGACGAAAGCAACAAGAACTATAACAGTAGACTATACTTTTGTCAAAAAGATCAAAGAACCCCAGAACTCCTGACGGAGTCGTAGGGGCGCCATCGTGATCCACGGCGTGTCTAGAGTAACCTGTAAACATCGTAATACTCATTTTTGCCAGCTGAGCGGACTGGAGCAACGTGGAGTAAAGTGCCTTGCCCGAGGACACAACGCACCTCTCTGACCGGGAATTGAACCCACAACATTACGATCGTGAGTCCAATAGCCTTACCACTAGGCCACGCGCCTCCGTTATACTTTCGTAGCCACAATAAACTACACTGTGTGTGTGTGTGTGTGTGTGTGTGTGTGTGTGTGTGTGTGTGTGTGTGTGTGTGTGTGTGTGTGTGTGTGTGTGTTTAGTCTGGACATTTAACTCTTAAATAACCCAGACCATTTACCTGTAAACAGATATCACAGGGTAGGAATAACACGCCGCTGTAAACAGTGGCAGCACTGTAAAACTGATAAGTGTTTTGTCAGCCTGCCGTGCCGAGTTCAACTCTAGCGGAGTATGAAAAAGGCAACAGGAAACCTCTACAAAGTAAACTTTCTAGAATCATTACATGAAGGATAGTTCTTCAGTGTTGGCCTCACATTTGATATAATTACAGGGGGAATCTCTTAAAATGAATCCAATAATGGATACACGAACAGTAATGGATACATGAAGAGTCTAGAAGACGTAAATATCGATAAAAAGTTCGGCTACATTCCTAAATAAATCGTACAATAGAAACACAATGCGAGTAAAACCAACAAGGCGAGGAATCAGTTCTAAAGGTTGTTAATTAGGCAAAATTGAGAGAGCACCAGGCCTAATGATAAACCTTTCCACTAGGTAATCATATACACGAAAACTAATAATATACATTTAAAATAATTATATACAATGAAAACTCAAATACACAATACTTTCTCACAGTTACTCTGATATCGATTTGTTTATATTAGCACGAGGCCAGACATAATTAAGAAAGGTCGTACTTAATTAAATCGACCACACTATTTGACCTGTAATTATTTCCGAGATTTCATCTCAGAAAGTAAAATATTTACTTAGTGCAGTACTCAACCGATTCTGCTATTCACAAACCTTTACCAGTCACCCTCTTTATTTGTTACACTTATAACAAAAGTAGACTTAATAAGTCGCCCTGTTTAACACCATCACTTGGCCTTTGGATGCTTAGAGCGGATTCAACTCTTTTGCAGACATTCAGGCCAAGTGTCAAGCCTGAGGATAACTTCCTCTCTTCCTTCCTGCCCTCCTCCCATCCTCCCAACAGCCTCGACGGCCCTGGAAAATGTCATGGGCGCTGCCCCCAAAACACCATAAAATTACTGCCACAGAACACGTCAAAGAAGGCCAGAGTTTTTTGCTGCAGCATGACACAATCCTCACAGATGCTGTCACACTATGTTACAACACTCCCACAATCCCTGTCACATTATGTTACAACACTCCCACAATCCATGTCACACTATGTTACAACACCCCCACAGTACCTGTCACACTATGTTACAACACTCCCACAATCCCTGTCACACTATGTTGCAACACTCCCAAAATCCATGTCACCCTATGTTAGAACACTCCCACATCCCCTATCACACTATGTTACAAAACTCCCACAGTGCCTGTCACACTATGTTACAACACTCCCACAATCCCTGTCAAACTATGTTACAACACTCCAACAATCCCTGTCACACTATGTTACAACACTCCCATAGTACCTGTCACCCTATGTTACAACACTTCTAGATTCCCTGTCACACTATGTTACAACACTCCCACAATCCCTGTTACACTATGTTACAACCCTCATAGTCCATGTCACAATATGGACAATCACCCTCTTCTCCCACCATCTCCCTCCCACAAAAACAACCCAGACACATCTACACCACACCACAACACCACACCACAACACCACAACACCACAACACCCACATCACACCACAACACCACACCACAATACCACACCACAACACCACACCACAACACCACAACACCACAACACCACACCACAAAACCACAACACCACAACACCACACCACCCACACCACACCACAACACCACACCAGGACACCACACCACAACACCACACCACAACACGACACCACAACACCACAACACCACCACACCACACCACACCACACCACAACACGACAACACCACACCACAACACCACACCACAACACCACACCACAACACCACACCACAATACCACACCACAACAGCACACCACAACAACACAACACCACACCAGGACACCACACCACAACACCACACCACAACACCACACCAGGACACCACACCACAACACCACAACACACCACAACACCACACCACAGCACCACACCACACCCCACTACAGCACCACATCGCACCACACCATACCAGAACACCACACCACAACACCACACCACAACACCACACCACAACACCACACCACAACACCACACCACAACACCACGACACAACACCACACCAGGACACCACACCAAAGCACCACACCACAGCACCACACGACACCACACTACAGCACCACACCACACCACAACACCACACCACAACATCACACCACACCACCACACCACACCACACCACACCACAGCACCACACCACAACACCACACCACAAGACCACACCACAGCACCATACCACACACACACCACAACACCACACCACAACACCACACCACACCACACCACAACACCACACCACAGCACCACATCACACCACAACACCATACCACAACACCACACCACAACACCACACCACCACACTACACCACAGCACCATACCACACCACACCACAACACAACACCACAACATCCTAAATATAAGACACGCTATTCCTCCCACTCAGTCTTGGCAAACATTAAAACACACACAGGTACATAGGCGGTATTAATACCATCATTAACCACCTACACAACACTGTGTTAACTACAGAAGAAGATCAATTGTTGCCATCTGATTGACTCAACTTTGTCCACCTCCACTATGGTTCAACACTAACATCTACAGGTACATCTACAGGTACATCTACAGGTACATCTACAGGTACGTCTACAGGTACGTCTACAGGTACGTCTACAGGTACGTCTACATGTACGTCTACAGGTACGTCTACAGGTACGTCTGCAGGTACGTATACAGGTACATCTACTGGTACATCTATAGGTACGTCTACAGGTACATCTACAGGTACATCTACAGGTACATCTACTGGTACATCTACAGGTACATCTACAGGTACGTCTATAGGTACATATACGGTTACGTCTACAGGTACATCTACAGGTACATCTACAGGTACATCTACAGGTACATCTACAGGTACATCTACAGGTACATCTACAGGTACGTCTACAGGTACATCTACAGGTACATCTACAGGTACGTCTACAGGTAGGTCTACAGGTACATCTACAGGTACATCTACAGATACGTCTACAGGTACGTCTACAGGTACGTCTACAGGTACATCTACTGGTACATCTACAGGTACGTCTACAGGTACATCTACAGGTACATCTACAGGTACATCTACAGGTACATCTACAGATACATCTACAGGTACATCTACAGGTACGTCTACAGGTACGTCTACAGGCACGTCTACATGTACGTCTACAGGTACGTCTACAGGTACGTCTACAGGTACATCTACAGGTACATCTACAGATACGTCTACAGGTACATCTACAGGTACGTCTACAGGTACATCTACAGGTACATCTACAGGTACATCTAGAGGTACGTCTACAGGTACGTCTACAGGTACATCTACTGGTACATCTACAGGTACGTCTACCGGTACATCTACAGGAACATCTACAGGTACATCTACAGGTACATCTAGAGGTACATCTACTGGTACATCTACAGGTACATCTACAGGTACATCTACAGGTACATATACAGGTACGTCTACAGGTACATCTACAGGTACATCTACAGGTACATCTACAGGTACGTCTACAGGTACATCTACAGGTACATCTAGACAAAAAAGCAAACGAGGGATCCTCTACGTGGACATTCAACTTGCTAGAGATAGCAGCCAAAATCCCTAAAATCACACTCTACTCTCTTTAAAAAAAGGTAGTATACGGTCGATAATGTAGTCCAAGATACACTATATCTGAAAAAAGAAAGATGGGATAGTCAATGGTGGAACACATTTCATCATAGGCCAACTCGATCAGGCTAAACAACAACAGCAACAGGTATATATGAATACAAAATGCATCATATCCATACTGCTAGATTGGCATCGCAGACTATGGTAGAAGTGTCTTCTACCATAAACTAAACCCTGGGGGACACCAGAGTTGATAGAGTGTGAGCAAGAGAATGCTCCATCAGGAGACGGCAGCGATAATGTGTTCCGACAGGAAGCCACTGATCCAAAAGACGAGAGACGAATAGAAACTATAGGTGTCAAGTTTTCCCAATGATTCGTGTACCAGACACGGTCGAAAGCTTTGCTGATGTCGAGGACTACAGTACTTCTTTCACCAAGTGCCCACTGATGAGTGACATAGGAAAGTAGGTCTCCAGTAGATCTCCAGTAGATCTCCAGTAGGTCTCCAGTAGATCTCCAGTAGGTCTCCAGTAGATCTCCAGTAGATCTCCAGTAGGTCTCAAGTAGATCTCCAGTAGATCTCCAGTAGGTCTCCAGTAGATCTCCAGTAGATCTCCAGTAGTTCTCCAGTAGGTCTACAGTAGATCTCCAGTAGATCTCCAGTAGGTCTCCAGTAGATCTCCAGTAGATCTCTAGTAGATCTGGCTTTACGAAAGCCGTACTGGTGGTCATTAAAATGTTGATGGATGTTGTTGATAATGACTATCTCCATCACTTTTGCGATATTGGAAGTGAGTGTGATAGGATGATAGTTGGCAGGGTCAGAGGGGTTTCCCCTTCTTGGGAATGGGACACACTGTAGTGTGTTTCCAAATATCAGGTTATATCCATGTAGCGAGAGGGAGTTTGAAGAATTTGGTGAGAATAGGAGCTAGCTCTAGGGGGCATTGGTTGTTTGAGTCTATTGGAAGGGACATAGTCAAGGCTGATGTCCTTGCTAGTTTGAAGAGACCAGGGTAACTCTCTCACTTGGTGTGTATATGTGTCCATGGTAGTGGGCTTAGGGGAGTGGAGAGGAAAGGGTTAGTTTTGGAGGAGATTTACCTAGTGTGTACAGTGTGGAGTTGTATGTAAAGTGATCAGCTAATGTGGAGGGTTTCTCCACAGGAGTTCTGCTCACAGAACCATCATGGTTGAGATGTGGAGGAAACGGCAGGAGTCTTCTGCAAAGTTAGTTGAGATCCTTTTGGCAAGGAACTAAAGGGATTTTTTCGGTTCCTTTTGGCAATGGACCAAGAAGATTAGCTGCAGTTTGTGATACGGGAGTGTTTGTGGGCTCTCTGATGATGTACGGTTGATGGTCTGGCCGGAGGCTGTGTAGTGTTATGATGGTTGTAGTGGTGTAGTGGTATCTGTAGTGGTTTGGTACAATCTATAGTGTATAGAGATAGTTGTGTAGTTGTGTGGTTGTGTTTGTAGTATGGTGGTGGTGTTTATTGTGTGGTGGTGGAACTGTAGTGATGTGGTAGTGGTTGTGTAGGGGTAGGTCGGTGTTTGTGTAGTGTTATGGTGATTCATATAATAGTGTGGTGATGGTTGTAGTGGTGCAGTGGTATCTGTAGTGGTTGTGTAGTGGTATCTGTAGTGGTGGTGTGGTGTAGTGGTATATGTAGTGGTATCTGTAGTGGTGTAGTGGTATCTGTAGTGCTTGTGTAGTGCTATTTGTAGTGGTATCTGTAGTGCTTGTGTAGTGCTATTTGTAGTGGTATCTGTAGTGCTTGTGTAGTGGTATATGTAGTGGTATCTGTAGTGCTTGTGTAGTGGTATCTGTAGTGGTGTAGTGGTGTAGTGGTATCTGCAGTGCTTGTGTAGTGATATCTGTAGTGGTTGTGTAGGGACAGTAATCTCCTACTGACGCCCTTCACTAGGTTCTAAAAGACCAAGGGGTGATACGAACCTATGTTAATATAATTGGGTTTATCGTTGGGTTTACTGAAAGCTTTGTACGAACTAAATACTTAAGTCAAGCATTGCATCGGGGAAATTAACTATAGCTAATATTTTCTAATCTGTCGTCTAGTAAGGAAATCTTTGATACGGCGGCCCCGTATTACAATGATGTCCTTAAGGCAAGTAGGTTCAAAGATAAAATTAGTTACATTCCTAATCCCAGCCCCGCCAAAAAAAGAAAGGACGTAGAAATATTTGTGTTGCGCTCTCTTTGTCGTTAAATGTTAGATCCAACATAGGTAAAAACCTTCCTTAGATTAGTGGACAAACACTTTCCCCCGAGCCATAGATGTAGGAAGATATTTAGCACACACACCCTGAAAGTTACTTTTTCCTGCACCCCCAATATGAAGCAGATTGTATCCCATAAACCCACTCCACATATAGAGGCCGGTTGTTCATGCATAGATACTATCACACGCCCTCTAAATGGACCCTGCAACACAGAAGTCTTAATATATGAAGCAGAGGTTATATCCACGAACCCGAACCATGGCAGCATGCTAATGCGTTATATTGGAATGACAGAAAGGCCGTTCAAAAAACGATTTAATAACCACACCCCACCTTCAGAAATATCGAGAAACGAAATAGTACGACACTGTCAAGCTATATCTGGTATTTAAAAGAAAGAGCTGCAAGCTATGACATTAGCTGGAGAGTAGACGAAAAGTGTAAACCTTACGTGAATTGCAATGGGAACTGTCGGCTCTGTACAGCGGAAAAAAAAGAATCATCCTGAATAACTCTAGAATACCAAACTTATACCTAAACGCCAAATCAGAGGCATTCGGCTCCTGCATACATTCAAAGAAGTACATGCTCCGGACCTAGACTCGACTACCATAATGCCAACTTGAATTCACACTGGACTGTTGACTGGGCTCCGGAAATAGAAGCTTCTTTTGAAAACTGTTTTCAGCTACATTATACCTTTCCTTGCCTTTATTTTCTTCTTTCTCTCTTTTTTGCTGGCTTTCTCTCTTCCATGTTTGTCTCATCTTTTCGTTGCAGACGTCTACACCTCATTCCGGGACCCCAGAATGAAAATCTCCCATTAAACAATGAACATTTACCTACCTGGAATATCCATTACATTCCCCTCAGCGTTTGTTTCTCTGCCTTGTATTTCTGTCTCATATTTCTGGTATTTGTACTTATTATATTTCATCTTCTTTCCTTCTTTTCTTCACTCTTTCTTTCTTTCTTTCTTTTTTCACTTCCTCTCTTCCTGTCTTTCGTACTCTCTTTCCTTCTCCGTTCCTTCCTTTCTTCCTTCTTATAACAATAGCCATGCCTTTCAACTGATTTAGTATTCCATAAAAGTATACAGGTGTCAGGGGAAATAACTTATCCAAAGGTTTCTTAGAGCGGTAGCTCCTGGCAGTTATTCTTTAATTCATTCTTTTACTTGTTTCAGGCATTGGACTGCGGCCATGCTGGGGCACCACATTGAAGAGTTTTTAGTTGATTAGATCGACCCCAGTACTTATTCTATCAGTCTCACTTACGGGATATAAACACCCCCCCCCACACACACACATATACATATATATAGTTCCCATCTACCAAATTCACTCACAAGGCATTGGTCAGCTATAGTAAAAGACACTTACCCAAGGTATCACGCAGTGGGACTGAACCCGAAACCACGTGGTTGCGAAGTGAACTCCTTAACCACACAACCATGTCTACGCCTATATTGTTGTATATTGTTTTCATATAATTTTCATAGGCGATAAAACTTCCCAGCATACTCACAGCGGAAGTATATATCATAACAACTTCCGTTGTTCTCTGCAGAATCGAAGAGTGTTCACAAAGATGGTTCACATCAAAACAGCCTTGATGAGGATGGTATTATTGCAATTTATATCACTGATACTGCTCCGAAACTTATAGTAGGAGGCTTGATGAGGTTTTATAAATATTTGTATATAAAGTAACTCTATATACGTATATTGAGTGCTCTTTCCTTGATCCTTGACATATGCAACTCGTTTGATCACATACTATATATATATATATATATTTATACACGCACATACATACATACATACATACATACATACATACATACATACATACATACATACATACATACATACATACA
>JAOPJM010350357.1:0-11664 GCA_027124095.1 Muusoctopus leioderma | reverse complement strand
TATGTCTAAATGTAACTTATTTTCATTGAATTTATATATTTCTGTCACACTTAAGCTTTACCATTGAGTAATCAAGGCATAGTACATCACAACAACTTCCTGTACAATATCATCTCCATCTAATTGCTGAAATATTGCTAATTTTCCGACTCAAATCTTTAGTAATTTGGAGTGCTTCAGAGTCCGGTTACGTTTCTCACACTCTTCTTTCGCTACATTAACAAACTACACGTTACTGTTTCTAATCAAATACACTTATGCGCAAATGATACCACCCTCCATTCATCGATAATTATTTTGCACACGTAACATAGGTCCTTCATACCAGACCAGCACTACTTCTATGAGTAAAGATCCTGCAAAATGACTCTGTTGGAGACATAGCAACAGCACAAAATCACAATCACTATACAAATCAAGAAAATAGAATATTACACCCTTTCTACTCCAAAGTTAGTTTAGCAGCAGTAAATGTACCTCACTGTCGATCTGTACGTTAGAGCCAACGAGGGAGCATGATTCTGGTCCTTCGATTGGCTGGAAATAGCAGTCAAATCTTTCTCATAACAAACCGAACGGTCTTAAAAAAGGGAAGGATAAAATGTTTGATATAATTATAGATACACTATATCTGAAAAAAGAAATCGAAGACGGGATTGTCATCTTTGGAACGGACGGACTTGGAGCTAATCAACAACAATAACTATAACATCAACGTTCTACTATGGACTATGATAACGTGCTCAGTCTATTTGTGCAACATTAACTTACACTTTGCCCGCAGATTTGACCAAAAGAATAAGTTGTCTGATTCTCTCCCAAAATATCTTAAGTAGTTCCTATCACACAATTTATTATATGTAAAACGTCTAATATTTCTCTTACTTACTGTTGTGTAGGCCCAGGTCAGCTCAGATCAGCTCTGATCAAACAGATCTAGGATCAAATTCTTCTACCCATGAGCGTCCAAAATTATTTTCAAACGATGTATGCAGAATTACATTATGCATTGTATACTCCCGCTTTTTAAGATGGTTAGGTGTGGTTTGAGGGAAATGTGACTGCTATTTCTAGCAAGGTGAGCTCGTTTGCTCAATAATTCTGTTGTTGAATACTGTCCAAAACTGTTATTGTGCTGTATGTTGATGATTTGCTAATTCTGATATCGAATCCGTTCATGTGATATCATATGAATGGTTGCTACGTGGCTTGAATGTCTAATCAGAAAATTCTATGAACATGTTCCGATAAGAGAAATATCTTAGAACATCACTTACCTTATATATATCTTCTGCTTTCTCACAAATACCGAAGGCAGTTGAAGGCATCTTTTCATAAGCACTGCAATAAACTAAATTAGCTCTTTGTTAAAAGATTTGTATCATCTAATATTATATTGTTGACATCCAGTAATGCATAAATCTATTGAACAGATGTTTTTATAACTGGTTCCTATTTAGCTGTGACACATCGTTTCATACGTCTTTCATTGTTCTGATTGACGTAGGTATGACCTGCTTACTCTCACTAATGATGAACACTTGCCATTGTTTTCCATCGGTTCAAGTAGATTTCTGTTGCACGCATGTCACATTTACAAAGATTTATGTTAACAAGCCGGGGTATCTTCTACGCGGTAGATCGACCGACTAGAAATAACAGTTAAATTTCCCTCAAATCACATGTAACCACCTTAAGAAATACAGGAATGTCAAGAGTTGAACACATTTGCTCATAGGCTGAGCTGTACTAAACAACAGCAACAACACCAGTATTCACGTTAACTTAAACAATTTAAATATGGAAATATGGTGACATTATTCTAACATTTTGGTATTATACACAATCTCTTGAGTACTAACTAGAATTTCCCTTAAAGTCCTCTTTTCTATTACATGAATTCTGAACTATCGGTAATACTGCAATCGATAAACATAAATCTTATAAATAGGCTTCGAATGATTATGTGTATACGTATGTAAGCGCCAGTGTGGGTGTGTGTGTGTGTGTGTTTGTGTGTGTGTGTTTGTGTTTGTACGTGTGTGTGCGTGTGGATGTGAGTGTATATCAATCCTAGAACACGTTTTGAATCTCAAAAATTAGACTACAATACCTTATCGTTTTGGAGGAGCTCTGCAAAAGACATACATTTTCCCAAGTTAATGAGGATCTAGTCGTGAGATGCAATTCTAGTAAATCTCTCCTGATAAAAGGTGAACCACATTTGTGGGGCACCAGCAATGCGAACGCACACTCCCGGATTTACTAGACGGCCAAATTAATTGAATTAAATGTTCTCAATCAATCAGTGATTAGCGTGCTGCTATATCAGCAGGGTTACCTAATAGCTGATAGCCCTGATCACTCATTTCTACAGGCGTTACTACTGGGAGAACACATTCACCAACATCACACATAAGTAACCCTTCCTATTTTTCCAAACACAACAGTCCTACTATCTCAGTATCATATGTATACACACACACACTCATACACACATACACACACGCTCACACACACATGCACACACATACACACACGCACGAACGCACACGCACGCACGCACAAACACACACACACACACACACACACACACACACACACACACACACACAATTGCATTTCACAGTATGTTGAAGGACATTTATGGACACCGATAATGAAG
This sequence comes from Muusoctopus leioderma, assembly GCA_027124095.1. Lineage (NCBI taxonomy): Eukaryota > Metazoa > Mollusca > Cephalopoda > Octopoda > Octopodidae > Muusoctopus > Muusoctopus leioderma. The sequence continues at coordinate 8,999 of JAOPJM010350357.1, read as the reverse complement.
CCCTTCTATATATAACGATAACTTTATCTTGCCAATCAGACTTGTCACCGTCCAACTAACCTACTATTGGCAAGTAGAGAATACATTTTCCCATTCAGTGTTTATTATAGAATAAAGACATCTTAATCAATTCCCTATGGATTTCATCTTTTGGTTGAATCTACATTTTCATGACCCCGACATGATTTGAACACATACACGTCTGACGGGAATATTTCACACATTATTTCGGAGTTTACAAAGATTTGTTTCAATTTCTTATATTACCACCGGAACTTCTTTTATATATTCTTCTTTTAGTAGAATATATATTCTACTGTATTATAATTTTTTGTTTTGATATAACATGTGTATCCGGGGAGTGAAAAGTAAGACGAATCAGATATGGCTGAAACGTATCGGTCAGTTTAAAGCTTCACCCCTTCAGGCCTAATGACCCTGCCCTCTAGTTCGTGCAGTTGAAGTCGCAGTTTTTGATCGTCGGAAGCTGCGTATTTTGAAGGGGTAGCCCGAGAAGAGAAAAACTTAATCCTAACTTCACTACATACTGTGAGCTACACAACCCCGAGTAAAGAACTTATTAAGTGCACGTCTATATCTCTACCAATTCACCGCCTTTGCAAGTACTCAGGCATTGCACGTCCACTGGACAATTAAAATGGAATAACGCACACCGCTACTCACCATATTGATACTCGAGGCCCACCTGTGTTAGCTAGACTTTAGAAGTCTTGCTCTGGATCGTTTAAATATTACTAAGTTAGAGTTCAACCATATGCTTGAGCTCGATATAATTCACTCACCTAGTAGCAACTCGTCGTCGTCATTACATATGGTTCCCAAGAAGACACAGGCTAACTGGCGCCATTGAGATGTCTTTCAGGCACTCCACACCAGTCAATTACCTGATAACACACTCAGAGGCTTTTCTTCCTATCTCCATGGTACATGGGTTTTCTCCAAGACATATCTTGCCAGGGATTACAATCAAAGCCAAACAGAACCACACGACATTTACAAGTCGGCAATAACAACACCTTTTGGACTCTACGATTTTGTACTAATGCCGTTTGGCCTTTTTAACGCAGCACAGGCATCTCAGAGGTGAATTGACAGCGTCATCCGCGGGTTAGCGTCTGGCTATGCCTACATTGACGATCTACCGGTTGTCAGCTCCCCTGAGGATAAACACGAGGAACATTTTTGCTTCCTCCTCGAATGGAGGAAGTCGTGCACCCCAGTAAATACCACTTTGGTTCTACATCACTGATGTTCCTAGGCAAGAAAGGATTCGTTCACTGGAAGAGGGAGTCACGGCTATTCAAAGGATTCTGGCGCCCACATCACTGCGCAAATTGAGAAAAGGTTTTTGTCTCATCAACTTCTATCGTCATTTCATCCCTAAATGCGTTGAAACACAACCCCTTACAAACATGGTAAGGAATAGAAAGAAGAAGAATCAACCTATGACGCCCGATACGAATGAATTCTCTTTCCTTCAGGGAGGGGAAAGTTAAGTTGGCCAAGGCTAACCTTCTCGCTCATCCTACAGCAGACGCACCGATGTGTCCCGTAATAGATGCATCAGACGTTGGGGAAGGAGGACCTTTACAACAGCTGGTAGATGGTGTCTGGAAACGTTTGCAACCAGCAGAAACATGGTACAGGAAGGGACATATTTACAACCCAAATCGACGTGAAACCACATTTAGTCACATTTTAGAGGGTCGCATGATCGCCAATTACACAGATCATAAGCCTCTGATGTATACATTGAAGTCCAGACTTGATCACCATTCATGAAGAGAGATCCGCCACCTCGACTATATTTCACAGCATACTACTGACATCAGGTGTATCAAAGGACTCGAGAATGTAGTAGTAGATGTACATTCACGAACACATATGGATGGACTTCATATTTCTGCGTCTATCGATTTTGACCAAACATCAGCTAATCAGGAGGATAATGAAGAGATCACTGGGCTAGGGAATTCGTCATCTTCTTTATTATTCTAGCAAGTGCCACATCCTTCTTCAAATGATATACTCGGTGTGATATCTCCAGTAGTCACGAACACCCTTTTGGGCCTAAAAATCACCGTCGAAAGATCCAGGAATAAGATCTACACAAAGGTTGATAACGATATGTTTCATTTGGAAAAGTATCTACAAAACACAGAGGAGAGAGCCGGAAGCTGCATTACATGTCAGAAGGCAAATGTACATCACCATGTCAAGTCAACATTGAGCGCCTTCGCTTCACTCGATGCAAGGTTCGCACACATAGACATCGATCGTGTGGGGCCACTTCTTCCTTCACATTGGAATAGTTATATGCTCACCTGTATTAACAGGTATACCAGGTGGCCTGAGTTTTTTTCCACTAACCCAAATCACAACTGTGACTGCTGCTAAAGTTTTCATACATTACTAGATTTCCAAATACGGTACACTGTATATCAGTACAAATGCTAAAGAACGGCAGTTCGAATTCAATTGTTTGCTGAATTGACGTGATTCATAGTCTGAAAATGCACTCGCATTACCACATACCATCCAGCAGCAAATTACGTAGTAGAATCGTTTCATCATCAGCTCTGGCAGACTCCAGTCGGTAGTACCTTCCTCTCGTACTACTAAGTATTCGCTCTATGGTCAAGGATGCACTTACATTTACACCAGCCAGACTTGCTTATAGTAACACCATTAAGTTACCCCATATAGTTGTCCTACTTCAATATGATCATCGACTACATGAAGACATTTCCCTTTCATAACCAATTGGCATTCTCTCACCCAAAGTACAAGTTTCACGAGATATCTTCAACGGGTCACATGTGTTCGTTTGTCACGATGCAGTTTCAAAACAACCACTTCAGGCACCCTATATAGGATTGTTCAAAGTATTACGCAGGACTCCCAAGTATTTTGTCATCGATAAATAAAATAAACGAGAAACTGTTTGCATCAACTGTCTGAAGGAAGCATATTCAGAAAGTGATCTGACACCAGACCTGGCTTTGCAACCGATCATCATTATGGCAGTATCTCATCCTACTGTCAGTACCCCAGTTACTTCAGCTTTTCTACCAGTTGTCAGAAAAAGGTCATTGTGGTATTTACTTACGGCCTTTACATTCTGACTTCAAATCCCGCCTTCAATGTTCGATAAAATATAGGATCAGTCAAAGAATTAAGTCGAATTAATCGACTATACACTCCCTAAAATGTGAGGCTTTGAGCCTTTGTTAGAGACGTCAAAGAGCAGTTGAGAGGCAGAATCCTTGGAGCGTCGGGGAAATGCCTTGCAGTATTTTGTTACTGCCATTTATGTTTTAGTTCAAATCTTGTCGAGGTAAATGTTACTTTTCATTCATCCGGGGTCGATAAAATAAAGTACCAGTCAAGTACTTCATCGATTTAATCGACTATACCTTCCACCGAATTTGAAGCCTTTATAACGTTACTTTAACCTACTAGACATGTTTTTCATATGGTTTATTGGTGTTTTCTTTTAATCCGTTTGGCTTCTTAAACCTTTTGGAATGTTATTCCTCTGGTTAAAACACTTTCGGAACGAGCCATCAAGGTAGCCTATAGCTGGTCGCACAACCAGCTAAAAATAACTACAAAATCTCTCTCAAATCAAATTTACTGTCTTGACAAAGGGAAGGACACATTGGATATTGCAGTTCTAGATACCTTTAAAAGACAGGTGGTTCTACCTGAAACGCTTTGATCATAGATAGGTCTATTCGATCAGGTCTGACAAGCTGCTAAACACCAACAATTTCAGAATTAGTATATGTTAATTTTCTTCGTGTTTAATAATTATTAAGAAAATTATAATTTTCTTTATTATAATACAGTTTTCAATGCAGGGAAACGTATTTCCTATCTGAATTATAGTTATAGCATTTTCATATATTATTAACATTTTCTTTTATTCATTATCTGAAAGTTTTTTGACATATCAATTTGTTATATTTTGCTACATTTTGATACACGTATAACTCTTTTCGATATTTTTCTCACATTCATTCTTCTTGTTTCCTCACATTACATCCAACTCAAACACGTTGAAATATGTTTTATAGAGTGCTTGTTTTTTAAATCGTTTTTCACTTGCAGTACTGCGTTTTTGATATTCTACCGCTTTTTTATCTGTATAGGTATTAACGCAGTTTGTTCAAAACATATACATGTTTTGAACAAATAACTCTTTAAAAAGCTACGTTTGCAAATTCTACGAAAACTCTGTTGTATTTTCTGTTCAAATATAAAATAAATAGATATTTATGAATAACGCAGTGTATATCAGAAAATTTGAAACAAATATAATGTAGATATACCGACAGTTTGAAAGCCTTGCTGTAAACATTTAAACAAGGTAAATAAAGTTTTGTGTTCTCTGCACACAGAAAAATAATAGAGATTCCCTATACAGGCCTGTTTCTCAGCTTTTTGGTTGAGCATCAGAAAAGAAATATCTTGACTTATGTCCACCATGAATTTTAGCTTAATCAATTTTTATATCAAACGCATCTCGGGACTTACCCGAAATGGCCAACCTAATATGCGTATCGTGCATTCGTTGGCAAAAAACTGTAGATATATCTACATTATTTGCTAATTCCAGGTGTACGTTTGATATACATTGCTATTAAGCTAAACATTCTCAGTGGACAGAGAGTCAGAGTACGACTCTTCTGGTGATCAGCCAAATTGTTGTGAAACACGCCTGTAAAGAGAATACTAGTCATTTTTCTGTGTACAGAGAACACTCAAATATATAAAATAAAATAAATAACAAGCGTGAAGAGATGTTTGATTTTATGGTCAGATGTTGCTCGGTAGAATGACAATGTCAGAAAAAATGCAGCTATAAGAAAGTTGGTGCCAACGTCAACACAGACCCGGAAACAAATAAGGTGCAGATGACCACCGAAAGAGTAAACGTGTGGGAACAACAAGAGCAAGTGCCCTTGAAACAAATGTAAAGCAGGCTTCCAGCAAATCAACAAAGCTTCTCTTTCAATTAAAGACACTACCGTCAAGTTTTACTTTGCCATGTCTATTAATATACACTGAATGTAGTCAGTTTATACATGACAGACAATGTCGACCCAAGTGAGATTAAATATCAGACCGTAAAGGTAATGCATTTAATCCGGCACCCTACCGCTTCTACATTCCATCTACCTCTCAAATTGGAGGAGTTATACTTTTGAAGTGAAACTTCATAGTCACTGGGCGTTTGATTTAGTTATTAATGAAGCCAGGTACCACTCAGTATTTACTGCTAATAAATATTACAATATAAGTGTTTTGTCATCTATTGAAAATTCCGTTTATTTCAATCTCTACAATGTCTTTTTCTGATATTATCCTTTACCCATCTGTCACAATATATTTCATAAGATTCTCTGTTTCATGAGTTAATGACTCATGCTTCTATATTATATTTCTATACATCCATATTGTTTTTGACTAATCAGGTAAGTCATCTTTTTCCAATTACAAGCACCACTTACCAAAACATGATCATTATAACTGAATGTATCATAGAGATGCTTTCTGTGTGACAAGATGTTTTCGTCTGGTTTCGAATTTCTCTGTGTGAAGAGATTTTAGTTCACGGTTTGAAAAGTAAAGTGACTGAAGTGAAAAGATGGGCAAGAATGTAATGTGTGTCAATATTATATTGATATAGGGAAATGTTTCAAGGATAAACTATCGATCTCGAAAGTTCTTTTCGAGGGGCTTTGATTTACCTCGCATTCTCTGGACCAAAACATGGATTATCCATAAAAACCAATCTAAGGTTGTTATTGTTCCTAAGAATATTTTCTTCATTTTTGTTCACCGTTATCTATAACTCTGTACCTTCCTAAAAAGTAAAAAGCTACAAACCAATGTCCTTAGTTTTGAAATGTATATCTCGTAAAACCTTTAGGAGAAAATGGTAGTAAATTATATATCAGTTGACAGGAAATCATGTAGGGTAATTTATCTACATGTTTTCATCGTTAATTATAAGGTAACTAGTGTTGTTTGAGTATTGTTCCCAGAAGTTTAGAACTGCCATTGAGTAGATATGATATCACCAACACAAATTGATAATTTAATGCTTTTAAGAAAATACTCTCAAATACCTTTAAAAAATGTACTCTAGTGATATATGGCTTTTCTCTACAAGATGATGGTTTGTCTTGTCACTATAGAGATTGCTGGACAATATTTAATGTACAAGAGCCACTAATGTGCTCGTTTCTCTATCGCCAGATAAATCGTCTTTTCATTTTGGCAGATTTTGTTTTGAAGAAATGTAATTTCCATGTTTGCCATTGTTAAAGTAAATGTTATAATAAAAAAAATATGGCTAATAGATTATTAACCACGATAGAATAAAGAATTTTGAACTGTGCATTTACAAGTATTGTAACTAAACAGATGGATGGCGTTTATCACGCAAATCTTTCATCGAATCTCCGCCATTTTAGTTGTAAGCACACAAATAGAGTACACTTATAGAAAAATATAGTAACTTTTGGAATTTTGTCAATGCCAATCAGCACAAATCGTTTGAAAGTCTAGAAACAATAATATATTGCATAAGTAAAGCATTTTAACTACTAAATTTCTTCGTCTCCATTCCATCCTTGCTCACTTTGCGTCTCTTTCAAATTTTAATGCTAACTTATATTCTGTCTGTTTATTATGTGTTACTTTTAACACCGCATATTTACGTACACATGTACAATATATTTATGTAAACATAAGCATATAAGCGGTCTTGCTGTGAGATTTTTCATCGTGGATAAAATACACTGGGAGATTTTTTGTGGACTCTACCACAAATAGCCCCAGTGACATCACGGACTGTTAGAAAAAAGGTGTTTTGGACTTCTTATATGTAGTCAGTGACGTACATGGTACCTGTTACTGATGAGGAACAAACATTCCGAAACACCGGTGTCTAACTGAGGCTACTTCTGGTAGTGTCCATAAAAAAATCTCGCAGTGGTATTTATCCACAGAGAAAAATCTCACAGCGAGACCACTTATATATTTATATTTGCATAAATATATTGTACGTGTACATATGTCTATTCATTGTTTGCTCCTAATCTTCTATTAATCTCTTTTATGATCTCTACTTTATCTCTACTATATATATCTGAACTTCTCCCTCAATCACTCAGTCTACACACTTTCTCTCTCTCGCTGTTTCTTTCTCTCTCTCTCTCTCTCCCTCTCTCTCTCTCCCTCTCTCTCTCTGTGACATCCCTGATCTTCATCGCTTGCCTGGTTCTCTTAGTTGTGGGAGGAGGAGTGTGAGAGACGAGTTGAGTTATATGAAAGTTGCCGAAGATGATGTTTGCAAAGAGAGATGAGCTTAAATAGATGTCCACAATGCTGGAAGAGTGATAGTCGAACATATGATGATTATACTTGTAGTAGTTCTGAAAGTGGTAGAGACATCAAATATCTGGTTCTCTCTCACATCCATACTGCTAAAATAGTTTTCGACCCCCTCCTCTATTTACCCCTCACCCCACTTCTCTCTCTCTCTCTCTCTCTCTCTCCATCCTCTAGCTTTAATCCACTTCTCCTATGATCCCCTGTTTATCTCCCAGCCTGCTTCTCATTCAATCACTCAATGTTTTTCATTACCGCTTGCGCAAATCTATTTTTATAACATATATTATATTAGTGGATTTATCTTTCGAAGTTTATGATAAATCACACCACATTGCATATGCAGTATAGTATTTATGGAGTGTATTTCCGTGTCTATATTTTGGGTTTGAAACTCTAAATATAGTGAGAAACAGCAATATTGCGGTTAATGTCATTACAAAAATGTAATTAATCAAATCCCAGAATCTTTATAATTTGCATATACCTAAAAGAGAGGCTACGTAAAATATCTCTATTGGTGATGAGGTTGACTCTAAAGGAAGGTGAATCGCGATCATGGACATCTTCAGGACATCTTCACAAATCGCCTTAATATGTGTTCAGTGCACAAAATGTTTCAATTCATATGCTGTGCGGTGTTACTAATTAACGTTTATGTCTATATGTCTTTCAAAGTAACATAAACGTACGTACGTAACAAATTTTAGAAGGTTAAAACTTGAGCGGAAATTACTGACATTACAATATCTAGAAGCAGATTCGACGAACAATTTTTCCTACACGACATCAATAGCCGTGGATTTCGGTTCAAACTTGATCCTACTCCCCAGCTCCTACTTCACTAAAAAACACATTATTTCTTTCTGAGAAAAATCTCCCATTCTATATGTAAGGAGGGGGTATGTTAAAATCAAGAGATCTTTGATTTCTTGAGATTATCTCCCCTTCTCGAGTGGAGCTGGTCGCATCCGCCACTTGGCGTTTCTTTACCCCCTGCTTAAGCTTCGATAAATATAGAAGTTTTTTTCTTGTACGGTATTTAGTATCGCCTTTATCGTCTTTGTATTCCAAATTCCGACCACAGGCCACATTGACTTATTTCTCTTGACTCATTTTCGCTTTAATTATCCAAATTTACTTGGCCCTAAATGTGTTCTTACTCTTTTTGTATAAGTCTTAGTCTTGTACCTGGCTGGTGTCATCGAAGGACAATGTCATGCTGATGAAGTCTATTGAGATAGAAACACGTGTTCGTGGCTGTCCCGTGCCTCCAGAAAATATATGTTATCTTTTCCTTAGTGGCATGTTAAAATCAATAAATATTGAGATTATCTCCCCTTCTCGTGTGGAGCTAGTCGCATTCGCCACTTGGCGTTTGTTTACCACCACCCTCCTTAAGCGGAGATAATTTTGGTAAATCTAGAATTTTTTTCTAGTACGGTATTTAGTTTAGCCTTTATCGTCTTTGAATTCCAGATTCCTGCCACAGTCTACCTTGAGTTGTTTCTCTTGACTCATTGTCGTGTTATATGTGTATAATATATATATATATATATATATATTATACACAT
>JAOPJM010350149.1:0-11665 GCA_027124095.1 Muusoctopus leioderma | reverse complement strand
TGTATGTATGTATGTATCTATGTATGTATGTATGTATATATATATATATATATATATATATATATATATATATATGCAATTTGTAACCCATTTGTGTTAGAGATTGCTGAAATATATCACAATACGTATTAGTTCAAATGCCGCTGAGGTCAACTTTAACTTTCATCCTTCCAGGGTCAAAAAATAAAGTACCTTTCATACACTGGACCTGATTCTTCTCTCTCTCCTTCTCTGTCTTTCTCTTTCTCAGAGTGTTTTACATAATATGGCGTAATCCTATGAAACAACATGTACATTTTCTAGCACAGACTATGACAGTGTTTGTATTACATAACTAAACTTCATCAAACCGGCATTATCACTTATATATGACATACTCACACCTGCTATATATATATATATATATGAATGCCTGGCCAAATATATATTTATTAAACATATGGATTTGATGCTGAATTCATATTTATTCATAACCCTCGCTGAATTGTAACTCAAGTGATTAATGAAAAACAACCAAAATATTTTCAAATATAAGCGAAATACGAGCAAATGTACAAACTCAATATACTACGCAGTGATGGTAAGGAAGAGATATCGATGTTTCGGACAATTTGTCGTTTGTTAAGATAGAACACTGGAGGGGGGAAACATTTTCTTTTTTTTACGAGAACAAATATATACTTATCTTTATATAAGCAGCATGGGGAATAATGAAAGAATAGAAATAGGCGAGGGTAAGTGATTTCTGGCAGTGGAAAGTGTGGTGTGTGGCGGGATAATGGATCACTTAAACTGTCGTACGCCACTTCCATTCTTCAAACCATTCCCACCTTCATCTTGCTGTATTTGGTTGGTCTCCAAACGCACTACAGTCTTCCCGCTACGCGACTCCTGCGTGATGAACAGTTAATTTTCCGCCTAGGAACAACCCCTTCCCCAGATATCAATGATCGTCTACCTTTTGACTCCCCCTACATACATAATGTGATGTATCCACATATGCAATTCACACCATCCTTTTTTTCTCTCACTCATGATGTCTTGATTACACCTAAACTCTGTTTATGCTACCTACCTATAAATTATACATGCCATTATATCGTCATCAATTGCCTCCTTTTATATCCTTTACCGCATGTATCTGATACAGGCAATGTCACACTATTCTATTATGTCAATATTATACCGCCCACGCATAACCGCTATTACGCTATTATGTCAATATCGCCTGAATCGCTGCAATTATCTACATATCCCTTCCTCACTATCACTCTCACACACACACACACACAACACACACACATACACATACACACACGCACACACGCGCACACACACACATTTTCTCTCTCTCTCCCTCTCTCCCACGCCCACTTTCTCTGTCACACACACCAGTCGTACACACACTTTCCAGTGTTATACACACTTTCCAGTCTTACACACACACACACACACACACACACACACACACATACACACACACTCAAACACAACTGCGCTCACACATCTAATTCTTTCAGCGCATGCCTGACGTTAGCGACCGTATAGAAGCTCTATTATTGCTTCGACATTGATTATTGCCTTTAGCTGTGATACATAATTTCAGGTGATGAGTTAATGAAAACAAATCTCGGCTTTTATGGGATAAATAATGGGAAATTTTGTCATTGACCTAATATCTTTATTAAGGATATTGTTGTTATCGATTAGCCAGGGAAACTCTGATTGAATAGACATATGAGTAAATGTATTTCAGACATGACATCCCGTCTTGTTAGCGATAAGTAGAATTACTTGATCTATTGTGTCCTGTCCTTATATAAGACGGTTTGCTGTGATTTGAGTTAGATTTGGCTGCAATTTCTAGCAGTTTGAGTGGCCACGTAGGGGCTCCATCGTTGACTCGGTATTAAGGATGTTAATATAAGGGATATGAAATTATGTCAACGCGATATTGAAATGAACACTCGGATTTCACACGCCGTGTGTTTACTTATATGCTTACATGCCGTGTGTTTACTTATATGCTTAGAGTGTCTCAATGTAGTTCAATATATGTTTCCATACAAACTTGGTTTAGACAGCTGGGATAAGGAAAATGCCTGTTGCAATTTAACCGGGTAGATGGTAAAAACGGAAGTTCAGTGTTACTTCAACATTTCATTCCTCTAAAATACAGAAATGGAATCATTTTAATCACGCTGTCACCTCTTCCCTTTTGTGTTAATGTAAGACATGAAGTCAAATCAATATTTTATCAGCTGTCTCCCTCGTATGTAAAAATGAACATACATGGTTTAAATTAAATTTACTGTCAGTAGCTATTTGCCTTAATACTTCTATAAATGAAATACGTAATGAAATACGTGTGTTTCAATTGATTGCGAAAAGTAACAACAATTTGGAGGGATTCAGTAAAATAACTAAGTTGGTGTTTAGAACATTACTTAACACATTGTGCTTTCGTAACATTATGATAGAAGGTGTTAATTTATATTTAAAATGAACAGTTTTATATCATGTCAAGAGGTGGTTTGGTATTGAAAGTGTTAAATAAATGTAACGATTACCGAGACAACTTTCCTAATCGAGAAACAAACAAAGAAAATTAATTTCTGAAATATTTATGACAGGCCACTTAGTAACAATAATCTTCCTCTTGCTCTATATTGTATTAACTTAACTTAAATTAAATAAGTTTTACCACGCAGTCATTGATAGAAATGTGAGGGGAATTTATAATTGAATTTCATTAAATGAGTTATTTACGAGTGCTCTTGTAACATATTATTAACCGAATGTTCGGGAAAGCTATTTTATACATTAATCTTCATTAGAATTTTACTTACCTATGCTTAAGTGGAAGAAAATAAAAATTGCACATTAGTACAGATGGCTAGAGCTGAAAGTCAAAAATGCATTTCAATATAAGCTAGCAAACTTCAAAGATTTTAGTAATGAGAAGTTCATTGCTAGCTGTTAGTTTTATAACTGCATTAGATCACTCAAATTTTGGTTGAAAATCACACCATACTGCCTTAAAGCGGAAGGACACATAATGTAGCCTTAGATACATTATGCCAAAAATTAATAAGATTAATTAAAGTTATTTTGGTTGCAATACCTTTAATTATAGTTATGTTTGATCAGAGTTGATGGTGGCCTTAAAATGAAATACAATAATAACAACGCTATTAACAACAAAATAGTTTCAATTCTTGTATGGAGTTGTTTTATTTCATTTAAGAGGCCCTCTGCTGCTCATTTATGTAACTGCTTTCTACGAATTCATGTACACAACACACAATTTTCTCCAACATCCCATTACAATATACAAACAGCGACCGTGCTATTGGCATACACATATCATATGTTTTCTTCCCAAAGAAGGACAAGTGTCCGAGAGGCTAAAGTTTTCAGTCGTTACTGTAAACTAACTACTGTACTTATTTTTATCTGCACATTTTTAGGAGAACAATTTACTTTACCGTGAGGAAGAGAAAAAGTATAACGGTTGCGATAGTCTCTTCATCTATCTGATAAAAGAATTTGTTCGAAACGACAGTTAATTTTCCTTACGGCAAACTAACTTATTCTCTCACTTTGTCAACTGCCTCCACTTACTATTTACAGATGCAAACCATCATTAGTTTCTTCCGATTCTACTGTTTCACTTTGATACATCCCATTATAATGTTTAGCGACCAGGAACCTTTTGAAGAGATATTGCCAAAGTTGCTATTACTTTTCAAAATGCCATGAATACATCAACTCATGTTGTGTATCTAATTTCGCTTCAAAAGATATTAGAATGCATGTCTAATGAAACAAAGAAGCTAGTACGACGGGACACAGTTGTTATTGCTGTTTATTTAGTCCAAGTTCAACCCTGACTGATTAGACCAATGATTAAAATCTATACAGCTATGAAAACACTATATTTTTCCCAGCCACGACTACATTGTATCTAATATGTCTTCCCTTTTCAATACGGTAGGGTGTAATTCGAGGCATACGGTTACTATTTCTAGCAGGTCAAGCCATTCGAGCGAGAGTGCTTTTCAGAGAGATGCATTAGAGATATATAGTTACCGGTATTTGGAGAGAGAGAGAGAGAGAGAGAGAGGGGGGGGGGTAGGTAGTAGTAAGAGAGAATAATAAAGAAAGACACAGTGACAGAGAAATAGAAAGTCAGAGACGGATAAATAGAAAGAGGGAGCGAGAAACCGAGGAAAAAACAGAGATCCGCAGAGACTAATAAATAGAAAGTTAGAGAGACGGATAAATAGAAAGAGAGTGAGAGATGGAATACCACTAAGGAATGGAATACACTCTAAGTTACGAAACAGGGTCTGTAAAGAAAGGTTAAGTGAAGGAAAACATAAAATCTATGGTTCCGTTTTTTAATTCTGTAAGATAATGGATGTGAACAGTCAGTCGACCATATATCCCATAAATCACCTGTATAATGGTAAACGCTCGGAGCATCATACAATATGAGAACGCAGAAAAACAACACATGTATCAATGATAATCCGTACTAAGATATTGGTACATCTTATTTCAACTTCGCATACGGTATTGATTTTTCGCTAACCAAAAGTGTGTACGAAATATTTCTATACAAACTGGCGTTCTAAAGCATTTAGAAATAACATTTGGAAAATGCAAACATGGTATTGGATTCGTTAATACCTATTAAATACACACACACACACACACATGTATATATATATATATATATATATATTGTATGTATATATATATATATACATACATACATACATCATACATACATACATCATACATACATACAAGATAGATAGATAGATAGATAGATAGATGTATATATATATGTGTGTGTGTATGTATATATTTATATATATATGTGTGTAATATATGTATGTATATATATATATATACATACAGCGGAGTTGAAAATATATATACCTAAGGTTCATTCTAACATGTTTAAACAATATTTTAACATGTGAAGGCCCTGTTTTAGCACTTTCAGTCTGTATATATTATTTAAACATGTTAGAATTAACCTTAGGTAATATATATATATACGCATATGTCGAATACGATTCAAGAAATCCAAATGATTATATTCGAATAGTGAGATATATAGAGGTTTTTAAGTTTTAAGAGTTTGTACGAAGACAAATATATATTAATAAATAACAAATGAAGCAGACGACCACATACAAAGTACATAAAGAAAAGACAGATAATCATTTATTATATGTTATGCTTATATTTCAGTCATAGGATATAATAAAGCGACACTGAATACAATATTCTGTGTCTGAAATTCATATAAAGTGCGTTACGGGTACTGAATTCAAGAGACAAAATCGTTTTAAATACGTATAGGGACGTTTATAAATATACAGTTCTAAAAATACAGAATCGTACGAAAGTGCTCAATAAATTTGCATATAAATTATAAAATTTAGAGCGTAAATATTGTATACAATACAACACAAAAAAATGAATCAAGATACATGCATACGCACACAGACACACACGCATACACATACACACACACACACACATACACACACGCACGCACACGCACCAACACACACACATATACACACACACAAACACACACATATATATATATATATAAGCACATTTGACTGGCCATTTTCAGCAAATTTCTGGTTTGTGTTTGATTTAATTAGCGTTTGCTATCAGTCCTTTAGTTCTCTTCGTGGGTAGGGTGATGAGGAGACCTTCTTTTCTGATGAATACTCAACAAACTATGAAACACGTCAAGGAAATCTCATATATTGTTGTGGGCGAGAAGACACTAATAAGATGTATTTACATCGGTTTACGTTTCAAGGCGAAGGCTTCAGAAGGTAGGTTTAATTTTATTAAATGTATCTCATATATATATATATATATATATATATATATTTAGGTTTGGTTTTACAAACGGAAGAAACAGAACTCAATACATAAACAGAGTATATGTATACATACCCGGACTTAAGCTTACGTTTCCCACCGTAACAGCAGTGTTGATTTTTCAGGAAAATAGAGTATTTCAAATTGTCCTAGCCAACTAGATATAGCTTTTAAAGGTAATCATAAAAGATAATCTATTTATATTTAGAATATAAGTTAAACATTTTTATATTGATAAAGTTGCATTTCATATTTCAATTATTTATACGTACCTTCAGTTGTAATTGTAGGCCAAATCCCGATAAATCACGGTAGAAGTATAATGTGCGGATGACTTTTATTATACATAGTTGCTGTATCAAATACGTATGTAATTTCCAAAGTTTTTGATTTGAATTTACGATTATGTGGCAAAAATTATTATCCACATTAGAAACCTTGGAGAAATAAGGGAGATCAAAACGTTTAGTAAAATCTAGTAATTGGGAAATTTGATTGTCACGAGGTGAGAAAACGTTTTAAGTTTTGGAGTAGTAAAGTAATGTAATGGTGGCGAAACTGAAAAAGAAAATGATAGCTTAGAATTTAGAGGCAACAAGTAGATGAGGAGGAGATTGTAGTGAATGATACGATGAAAAGAACGGAGGTTCGGTGGTAGTATTGGATCTCTTCCGAAGTTGGAGTTTTGTATACACACACACACACACGCACACACACACACACACACACACACACACATATATATACAAATATACATATATATATATATATATTAGTATGTTAAGTTATAAAATCAAAGGTGACTGTATTTAGGGAGTACTCGATGCAGATTAATTGGAGTTAATCTGCAGAGAATGTATATTTATTGTTATTATTTCGCTCTACGACGAATTCATCGTTTCATTCTGAATAGAAATTTTCAATAGATCTTAAAAATTTCTATTCAGAATGAAACGATGGGACTGAACCCGAAACCACGTGGTTGTGAAGCGAACTCCTTAACCACACAGCCATGCCTGCGCCAATGTCTGTAATTATTTTGTAAAGCAAAATATACTTTCCAAATGCACTTTCCTAGTATACTTCCAAGTATACGTTTCTATATGACTTTACTATATACATCCGGCTTATATACGTTGGAATGGATTGTCAATTACTATAGACTGTCGGTTTGGTCTTCTTTCACTGCCCTACATCGATCGATCATCGATTAGAAAGGAAAAAGTTTAACAAGTATTTCGTTAAGTAGCAGCATCGTCGGTCGAAATGTTAAGATGCTTATAGTTTAGTGGAGGAGATGAAGGAGGCCATCTCTTTAAAGTCTTTAAAGTATGTAACCTTACTCCCCACTATTTTCGAAATGAAAAGTAATGGACTCCTCTTTTCTCATTTCATTGAGATAAATATTCGCTGACTGAATAACATCAAAGGTGAATGGTTAAACTAGTTCTGAAAATTTAAACCGGATAGAAAAGAAAAGAACGGGAAAGAAAGGAAAAGAAAAGAACGGGAAAATATAATCGAATTGGTAATTGTTAGCATTGTGAATAGAAACAACACTTTAATTGAAATATAGACAAATAAATATATAATAGAATGAATAAATATATAATAGAATGAATAAATATATAACCAAATGGACAAATAACAAATGAAAATGTTTGAAATTAAAGGAATTCACAACATGTACATCCATTATCAAGATAAATACATTACATCTCACATTATACAAGTTAGTTATACGAAAAACAAAAGAGAACTGAATTGAAAATAAAGATATATATTTATTTATCGATTTAATTTACAATTTATTTTACTTTTTTTTTTTTAACTTTTGCATCAGATAGTTGGTCGGCGTTTCGTGTGATTACGATGTGTTCGCTATTGAACATAACCAATAGTTTGTTTCGGTAACAAAAACACAATTCAATTATGTTTTCAATAATTAATCATTGGTTCTGGAATTTCTTTCTTATTTTTTCTTAATTCTGCTTTTCAACCTTAACATATAACTGCATATTACATTCCTTTGATCTCTAATGTTTCTATGGAAGCTTTGTACTACAATGCTGCTAATGTAACCTAAGAGATCATGTCAGATTATAAATGGCCCATGTCAAATTCAAAACTCTATTTGATATTGACTCATGTCGGTGTTGTTGTGTATTTTACAATCTTTTATGAGCGAAATCATTCTGGATTGAATACTACTATTAAGATAAAATGCCAGGGCTCTGTAGAGGCTTAGTCAAGTGTCTGACTAAATGTTCTTTATGTACCCAAAATCACGCCCCACATTTCTGATTTAAAATTCTGCTCGGAATTGGCTTTAACCTTTTTTTTTCTTTTTTTTGCCTTTCATAGGTTCTAGTAAAATTCTCGTGTCGAATCCGTCGATAATAATTCTTCCACATCCCAACTGTTCCTGGGAATATCCCCCTTTCCTTAAAAATTCACATGATCTATGCTAATGTAAAAAAAAAAGCAATTTTCCTTCAAACTTTATTTTTTCCTCGTATGCATCTGTATTTCTTTCATCTATTCTGTTATTCTTTCATTTCTTTCTACACAGTTTATTCATTCATTTCCCATGATTCATTTAGAACTTAGCTAATGTGGGGAAGTATGTAGGATTACTGATGGCAGAAGATTCGTCTCATACAAAGGGTGGAGTTTCAGTACACATTTGTAGGTTGTTTGGTACATTGTCTTTTGAGTGGGTGTCCTGCTTTGTAGACCTAACGTACCATTCTTAGCGTTAATAGTTTGATGACCATCTCCATCTCTGGATAGAGAGGCTATTCTGTCACAATTCCGACTTTGAACTGTGCTGATCTCCCTATGTTTTCATTCGCAACATATCTCCCTATGTTTTCATTCGCAACATATCTCCCCATGTTTTCATTCGCAACATATCTCCCCATGTTTTCATTCGCAACACATCTCTCTATGTTTTCATTCACAACAGATCTCTCTATGTTTTCATTCGCAACAGATCTCCCTAGGTTTTCCTTCGCAACAGATCTCTCTATGTTTTCATTCGCAGCAGATCTCTCTATGTTTTCATTCGCAACAGATCTCCCTATATTTTTATTCGCAACATATCTCCCTATGTTTTCATTCGCAACATATCTCCCTGTGTTTTCATTCGCAACATATCTCCCTGTGTTTTCATTCGCAACATATCTCCCTGTGTTTTCATTCGCAACAGATCTCCCTATGTTTTCATTCGCAACAGATCTATCTCTATGTTTTCATTCGGCATCAGCCAGTGAGTTATAATATAAATACATTATTTTCTGTTAGCGTGATGGTGTTAGTGTAAAAATTGCGAACTGTACCAAACGTCATACTGTATCTATCTATTTTTTATTGAGCTCAAATAAAATAAGTAATACTGTTAATCTTAATGGACAAGATACCCGACAACCAGCTTGGGTATTGTTAGCTCATATCTAAAGCCGAGGTTTTTTCTATGTTTCTAAACTGTACACAGTTCTAGATGCTTCGTTTCATATCTCTAAACAATAGTTATATCTTCTGAATCAAAATTCTGCCTGCGATATAATCCGCTGTGTAGCAGAAAATTTGAAAGTAGAGTTGTGTATCGTCTCACTGGAGATTTTTGCCATGTAACCGATGAACCATTTAAAATTCTTATAGTGTGCTGTTTAAGAACGTGTAAGTTGATGCTGGAATCAACATCAACTTACACATTCTGAATAACTGTCAACTAGATGTTGCAAAGTTTATCCAACATATTTCTTCCACGTCAGTTATGAAACATGTATTACTCCGTTGCCTTATGTAACCCAACTTATTCTAACGTTCACAATTATTCTCTGTGATTTCCTTTCGTGTTGCTAGATGATACCAAGAACCTATGAATGTCTTAATGATCAGTGAAATAAACTTATATTGTCATCGCTAGTGAAATCATTATCTCAGACTACTGAACCGAATGAATTTATCATTGGATTGGACTGTTTTCATGTTCTGAATTTATAAACTGAAATCATATAATCAATTGAACCGTTGTAATTTTATGACTACATTACGAAGGAACCTACACATCTTATCATTTGATCTATTCAGTATTAGAGAAACTATGAACAATGATGAAAAATAGTCTTTGAAGTGTATGGATAATCAAATAATGATGATACTTTGCAATATAACTTTCATCGGGGTCTAACGCCTTGTGGCACACACAAGTGAATCATACTGCAAATAGAGAGCAAGATTCCGGTAAAGCAAAGTTCTTATTTTAAACATTACCAAAAGTTGAATTAAACTTTGAAGCCTACATAATTGAAAGATCAATTATGTCTGTAATTTATACTTTAAGTTTATATTACTTATACATATTTTGTTATAACTATCAACGTTCGGGAATTATGTAAACTTTTGTAAAAGAGTATCCACTAACCTACTGGGATGGTTGCAATAACTTGAGAATATATTATTCAAATTCCTTCTCAATGTCCTTGAGATGAGTTCGGTTTAATGCTGAAACACACACCAGTTTTACATGTTATACAATAGCTATTTACAAAATGAGGCATATGGTATCCTTGAGGTCTATGTTTCTTCTCGTAAGAAACAAACAGGGAAACATATCGTTAGATATGAAAGATCAACTGTTCGATTAATAGGCCTGTACACTATCGATTTGATCAGTGGAGCAACGTAGGCATATATAAACCATTGTGTGCTAGTGAAACGGCTACTATTGGGTAAAAACCAAATTTTATATTAATATACGTTCAGAAACAATACAATCAAGATCTCGAGTTTCTCTACACACATTTTCAGCCCTAGAATATCCGAAAATTAAGGAGTAGGCATTAAAAGCATCGTTGTATTTAGAGTATGGCAATGTGTGCTGCTGCTACTGCTGCTGCTGCTGTTGCTGTTGCTGTTGTTGTTGTTGCTGTTGTTGCTGTTGTTGCTGTTGTTGTTGTTGTTGTTGTTTAACTTCAGGTCAGCCCTGATCAAAGGCGTCCCAATCGCGATGGGAAACTATATTTTCCAATATATAATCCTCTCTATTTAAGACGGTAAGGTGTGATTTGCGGGAGACCCGGCTGCTATTTCTAACGGGTCGAACAATCCGCTTAGAGGCATCACGCTGTGTTGATACAAAACGAGTTCTTTTAACTATAATCTGTGATATATCTCTAACATCACGAACTACTTTATTGATTTGTCTGATATAACGTTTGTTATGTTTAGTTGTCACTTAGTTATTACCTATGTCGATATAACACCAATGTTACTTTTCACTGAAATATCCAAACAGAATATTCATACACATGATTGAACGTTTTGGCATCTATCTTGCATTTTGACATTATTTCTTTTTTGCGGCCAACGCAAATCCTATTTTGTTGAATTACAAACAACTGAACTATGGGAAATAACTCGAGTGGGCGAATTATACGAATTTAGATAATTCAGGTAGATGCTGATGTACTGAATGACGAAGGTAAAAAATTAATTTCTCAATGAATTTAAATTTGATTCTAGGAAAGTGGAGTTGATTTCAATTAATTAAGAATTCTGTTTAAGGTTGTTTTTTATTCATCATGAGAATTTAAAATAATTGTGGGGTTAAATTATTTCGGGTTAAGTCCCACTGCGTGGCACCTTGGGCAAGTGTCTTCTACAATAGCCTCGGGCTGACCGATGCCTTGTGAGTGAAATTGATAGACGGAAACTGTACAGAAGCCCATCGTATATG
>JAOPJM010350044.1:0-11668 GCA_027124095.1 Muusoctopus leioderma | reverse complement strand
CCCAAGGTGCCACGCAGTGGGACTGAACCCGAAACCATGCGGTTGCAAAGCGAACTCCTTAACCACACAGCCATCTGTGCCTATACTGAAACCATGCGGTTGCGAAGCGAACTCCTTAACCACACAGCCATCTGCGCCTATTCGTTGTTATTAAATGGTGATGCCATTATCATGTCATACAGTATTCATCCAAATACAGTCATAGTTGCATGAAATCCTTTATGTTGAGGAGTTTTACTTAACTGAATGACCAAACTGTTGCATCAAACTAGTAGCCACCTTAAGTAGATCCAATCACAAGCAAGCACACAAACCAAATGTAATATTATTAGCATAACAATTACATAATAATGTTCATAATATACTTTGATAAAAAATCTACAATTTATAATGTATGTGTTCAGAAAACTGTTGAAAATTATGTATATGCAGCATTATGTTCATAGTATACTTTGATAAACATTTACATTATATAATTTGTGTTCAGAAAAGCATATTGAAGATGATGTATATATATATACACATACATACATATATATATATATATATATACATACATACATACATATATATATGCATATATATATGTGAGTGTGTGTGTGTATATATATATATATATTACATTAGATTAGATGGATCTCCACCTGGATTCCAGACAATGAGTGTTTAATTGGTCAATCAACTGAACTGCCAACTCATTAAATTAGCATGTAAGTGGCTGAGTATTCCACAGACGTGTACTCTTAAGGTAATCCTTAGGCAGATTCAGTATGACACAGTGTGACAAGACTGGACCTTTGAATTACTGGTACAATCCATCTGACAGGCTTCTGCACAGTTTCCATCTACCTAATTTCACTCACAAGGCTTGGGTCGTCCCAAGGCTATGGTAAGACAGTTGCCCAAGATGCCATGCAGTGGGATTGAATCCGGAATCTTATGATTATGAAGCAAACTTTATAACCATTCAGCCATGCTTATGCGAAACGAACTTCATAACCATTTGGCCATGTAGCATTATGTTCATAATATACTTTTATAAAATTCTACAATTTACAGTGTATGTGTTCAGAAAACTGTGTTGGAGATGATATATGTAGCATTATGTTCACAATATAATTTCATTAAAATGTACAATGTTGTTGATGCTGTTGTTGTTCAACCCCAGGGCATTTGGATCAAGCAGACCTTTGATTAAAAGTGTTCCAGCCTTGACAGTCCTGTCTTTTTTTGGTGGTGGGGGTTGTATCTAGAAATACATTATCCAATATGTCCTTCTTTTTCTAAGATGGTAAGATGTAATTTGAGGGAAATTTGGCTACTATTTCTAGCAGGCCCAGCAGCCATATAGAGACTCCCTCATTGTCTCTATTAACTTGTTGTTGTTTAGCCCCAGATCAGTTCTGATCAAGCAGGTCCGTGATCAAAAGTATTCTAGCCATGACCACCCCACCTTTTTTAGAATTTGGCCGCTGTTTCTTGTAGGTCAAGCAGCCATGTAGAGACTCATTCATTATCTCAATTAATTTCTTGCTGTTATTGTTGTTGTTGTTGTTGTAGCTATTTAGATGGTGAAGATAGTTCAAGTAGTTGAAAATATCCCAAACACTCTGAAGTATCTATTTCAATGCTTGTTCGGAGTTCAAATCTGTCTGGGAACGGGGTGGGTGGGCAATCAAAATTAGTACCGGTAATATCTTAAGGTCAATTTGATCAAGAGATAGTGGATTGGCAGAATCATTAGAGCATTCGATAGAATGTCTTGCGGTAATTAGTTGCAGCCCTTTACATTCTGAGTTCAAATCCTGCCAAGGTCAACTTTGCTTTCATCCCTTCAGGACGGTGATGGATAAAATAAAGTACCAGTCAAGTAATGGGTCGATTTAATATTGCAATAAATCATCCTACATGTGAATGGAATTATAATAGAAGACGATGACTAGCTATATCATGCTCTGTTTCCATAATGACTTTATGCATAATCAAATGAAATTAAGAATTAGGTACTTACCTGGGTTCAGAATACAATGATATCAAGGCACCTAACTCTGTGGTCACAGTAGTAGAATATCCTATTAAATGCTTTCTGTGTTTAGTTTTTCTGCCTAAAATATAACTTCTAATCCAACTATTTTTGACTTTGCCTTTCATTCTTCTGAAGTTATTAAAGTCAGTGAATTGGTGAAATTGTTAGCACATTAGATTGAATGCTTTGTGATATTTATTCTGGCTCTGCACTCTGAGATCAAATCCCACCAAGGTTAGCTTTGCCTCTCATCTTTTCAGGGCTCAGGGCTGATAAATAAAGTACCAGACCAAAGTGGTGGATTAGTGAAATTGTTAGAGCATTGGACGAGATGCCTTGCAGTATGTGTTTTGGCTCTTTATGTTCTGAGTTCAAACTCAGCTTAGGTGATGATGGCCAGGGCTAATTGCCCAGTCATAGGAGCCTGAAATTGGCCATTGTGAACAGGTAGGCCTACAACTGGCTTAGATAAGCTGGCAATGGTATGCTAAGGTTTCATCTAGCAATGGATTGAAACCAGCTGACTGGAAATGGAGCATATTATGTAAGTAGGGGAGTGGAGATCAATTCTTCTTCTATTATAACTTTGTTCACATCTAGGCTGCTTTATAAGAATATTAAATCAACCCATGTACTTTATTTTATCAACCACAGAAAGATGAATGCAAAGTTGACATTGGCGGGATTTGAACTGAGAACCTAAAGGGCTGTAACTAAATACGCCAGGCATTTTGTCCGACACTCTAATGATTCTGCCAATTCAGTTGACTACAACACTTAGCTTTGTATTATAGATGGTGTTTCCTCGGATTGTTCTGTTTTACATCAAATATAATGCCTCTTTTTTCTTTTTAGAATTATGCTCGAAGGCATTCCATTCATGACCCTCCCATCTTTTTTTTTCTTTCAGACTGTGTCTAGAACTACATTATCCAATATGTCTTTCCTTCTTTTTTTAAGATGGTAGGTTTTGGTTTGAAGGAGATTTAGTTGCTATTTTTAGCAGGTCTAGCAACCACATAGAGGCTCATCTATTTTTTGATTTCTCAGGTACCTCAGTTCCTCTTACTATTTCTTAATTCTTCCAGTTTCTTTTGTTCTGTTTTGTGTTCAATGATGACTTCTTTGAAAATATGAAAGTTTTTTCTTCCTTTTTTATTTATTTTATTTGTCTGTTTATACTTTTGTAATTTTGCTTTAATGATTTCATAAGTTTCTAATTAGAGTAATTTTTTCTCTTTCCTCACTTCTTTTTTATTTTCCTAAAACGAAAATAAACTATTCTCCATCATTATCTATTTGTTTGTAGTTTACCAAAATCACATTTGTTTAGTCTTTCTAGTCACTTGATTTCATTGTTAATTATCATAAAATTATAACTTAATCCAAGATCTAAAGTGGAAATATCTATTGTTTGTTTTGAGTTAACTTCTCTATTTTTTTTATAAAGGTGGATATAAAAATCACATTTAATTTATTTGGTTATTTTTCATTTTGTTTTTTGGTTGTTGTTGTTGTCATTGTTGTTGCTGTTGTTGTTGTTTTTTGTTTTGTTTTGTCTTCTTTTTTTTTGTTCATTGTCTACTTTAATGGACATCAGATTCTGGAATGAAAAGATTAAATATGAAGTGACTACTGTACAGCAGGTTATCACTGAGTAATGTCAGCGTTGTTGTTGTTGTTAATGTTCAGCCTCATGACAACTGATTGAGTAGACATATGATCAAAGACATTCCAAACATTAACCATCCCACCTTTTTTTTTTCTCCCACTGTCCATCCCACCTTTTTTTTCTACATTGGATAATGTCTAGGATTACATTATCCAATGTGTCTTTCCTGCCAACCTATCGCCCTCTCTTCTAGCATCTCTTGTGAAAGCAATATTGTTGACCTTAACAAATCCTTTGACAATGTCTGGCATTGGAACCTCCCAGCTGGTCTCCAACCACTTCTCATCTCTAATATCAGAAGTTTCTTGCAAGACTGTTCCATTGCTATGTGTATTGATGGAGCTCTCTGACCTACATTCCATAAACTTAGGCATACCCCAAGGTTTGGTTATGTCTCCCACATCCTCCTTCATTCCTCCTTAATTCAGGTGTCATCCAAATACAACATAGACACCTCAGTCCAGACTTTGCACTACTGTCATGAAAAAATACTTCAATGGAGGACATGACAACCTCACCTCTTTTAAGAGCACAAAGAGACAACTGTAACATATATCAAGGAAATAGACTTAGTTGCACCACATCCTCTCTAAGCCTTAACTACATTAAAGGCCTCTGTCAAGGTGACATCACATATATAAGGTTTTCAAAACTTCATCCCAAAGACCAGACTTCCTCTTCAGGCCCAGAAAATACTTCAGCCCTGATTAATAGCTGACACTCTATAAAGCTCAAGTGCAACCCACATTAGAGTACTAGTCACATACCTGGGATGGGTCTGCTGCTGCTACATACACAAATATTCTAGAACACACCCAAAAGATGCCATTCAGCTGATTCACTCACCAGGATGCTATAACCAACAGCTCGCAAGTGCATTACTTCATCTCTCTGCTTCTAACTGCAGCAAACTGGCAGTCGTTAGAGTGTCAGATAGAATACCTTGTGGTATTCATCTGGTTCACTGCACTCTGAGTTCAAATCCAGTCGAGGTCAACTTTGCCTTTAAATCTTTCATGGTAGGTAAATAAAGTACCAGTCTACGGTGGTGGACTGGCAGAATCATTAGAGCATTTGATAGGATGCATTGCAGTATTTGTTCTGGCTCTTTGCATTCTGAGTTTGAATCTCTCTGTGGCCTACTTTGGTAGTAGACTTAATCTGTCGCCCAGTTTAACACCACCACCTGGCCTGTGGGTACCTTTAGCGCAGTCCACTCTGTTGCAAGCATTCAAGCCAGGTCTCCAGTCTGAAAATACCTACTTTCCCTCTCATCAGTCTTGGAGGCCCTGAAAAAAGGTGATGGGTACTGCCTTCTCTTCTGACTAAATGATAAAAAAATATGTAAATAACCAGGTTCACCCAATTTACTCGCCTCTCCTCTTCTCATTACCCCTACTGTATCTCACTTCCTAGATCCTGTACTAAACATTTACCCAATCCTTCCTCCCCAGAACTTCTATCCTCTCTTGAAATTCCTCCCCATCCACATCTGTCCTCTAGACATTGACTTAAAGGTGTTAACACTGAACATCAACCGCATTGATCTCAACAGTCTGGGAGGACCTGTAAAGGCCAGGGACACTGCCCCGCTTCCTCTGACAAATTAATTTTAAAATTTATTTCATTACTCCCCTCCACATTGATATAAAGTTAATTTACTTTGGCAAGAGTTGACCTCAAAAGTTATAAGCTACCAAACTTGACATCAATTATAGAGTTTGGCACAATAATATTGTAGCACTACCCTGTTTCTAGCATAGTAGTAGTAGTAGTAGTAGTAGTACTGCTGTTGTTGTTGTTACTGTTGTTGCTGCTGCTGTTGTTGTTGTTTAGTCCCAGATCAGCCCTGATTGAGCAGACGTCCGTGACCATCCTGTCTTTTTCCTGTATGTAGAGAATCCAGGGCCACATTATCCAACATGTCCTTTTCTTTTATTAAGATGGTAGTGTGATTTGAGGGAGATTTGGCTGCTATTTCTTGCAGGTCTACTGACCACAAAGAGGCTCCTCATAATGGGGTAGGGTTGGTGGTGGTGGTGGTAGTGGTAGTAGTATTAGTATTAGAGTAGACAGCTTATTTTGATATCGCTAAGGCTTGGGGGCTAATAGCATTGTTTTTAGTGGTAGCAGTGTTGGAGGTGGCAGCACTATTGTACTGCTAGCAGTAGTTGTTGGTTGTTGTTGTTGTTATTGTCATCATCGTCATCATAGTCGTTTTTTTGTTGTTTTTTTCTGCTGGTAGTGACAGAGGTTAATTGGTAATAACAATACTAGTAACAATAGCAATAATGGCAGATCTGGGACAAGAAGCTTGTAGGTAGCTTTTTTAAAAATGGGTTAAGAACAATAAGCATTTACAACAACAATACCCACATCAGAACAAAAAGCCTTGTTTACAATAACAACACCAGTGAAGTTCTTGTAGAGTAAAAGCTGGGAAGCTGGGAAAGTTACCTAAGGGCACACAATTTTAGATTGATGTTATAATCTTAAATTTTAAATATAAATATAATAATCCAGCTTGCTTATCAGATTAGTAAGTCAGAATAAGAAGGATTTTATGGATTTATTACTGAATGTGTTTATGATAATACTGTTGCATGGGAATGTTGCTGTTTGGCAAAGATACAGTAATTTGTTATTGCATCTAGTTTGATATCTTCAAATATAATAAAGAAAGTCAACTGATAGCTTGGAAATAAAAAAGAAGAAAAAAAATCAGTAATTTTTATGGTTGTTGTTGTTGTTTAGTCCTAGGTCAACTCTGATCAAGCAAACCTATGATTGAAGGCGTTCCAGCCATGACCATCTAGCTCCAGTTCAGCCCTAATTGAGCAGTCCTATGGTATGCAGGTAATTGGCTGAAGCACAAGAAGGCATGATTCACAGATCCATCTTTCCAGTTATACCATTTCTCTACCTAGCCGAGGAATATACTGAACACTCCAGCATGCAATGATGAATTGTAGTGTGACAGTCTGGACATATTGCACTCTCTCCACTGTACGTCCATAGATACTGTTGGTGACCAGAGCAGAGGTGAGCAAGGTGGACTTGGTCAGATCATGATTGTATGACTGTTATTGTTTCCTCAGCACTTATTGTTGGTGGTGTGCATCCAAGTACAGCATTTGGAGTTAGTGAGGCTATTGATGTTGCAGTTATTTCTGTGTGTATGTGTTCCTTATGTTTGTCTGGGCTGAGTGGGAGAGATAGTGTTTTTAAGATGTTGTAGTAGTGCTCTTGGGTGTTGTATATGTATCTGAGTGTTTGGGGGTGGTTTTCATGTACTGACAGGGACTGGGGAGGTTGAAGCTTGCTGTGGCAACAAACTGTACTCCCTTGTATGTCCAGGTGGTCTTTCAAGTTTAGTATTTTTGTTTCGTTATATAGGTGGTCTGTGGGTGTAGTCTGTGTACAACCTGCTATGATGCTGAAAATGACATTACACACTATTCAAGAGTAACAAATTTCATTGTATCTAAATTTATTAGCAGCAAAAATATACTAATTATACTCAATGAACGAATAAAACTATTCATTAAAATAAAAATATTTATTGAAACAACAGCCTGGATAATCTATTAATGACGTCTCTTAAATAATTATCAAAATATTATAAATTTCCTATATCATTTAGGAAAGAGGCTATTAGAGATGTTTTTGCCAAGGACTAAACAGGGAAACTGATTGAAAGGCAATTTGCCATAGCTTTGCCTTATCTCATAAAGCTGGGAAAACCTTTATGTTGCAGGATGCTATTTCTACAGTCCAGGTAGAAGAGTCCACTATTAGTGTTATGGACAGCATTTCTATGAATGACCATAATCTTTATGTTGCTGCTGTTGAGAAATTAACTTTATTTCAGGCTAAAACGTATTTTTGGTGAGGATCAAAAACCTTGAATTGCTGTAAAGAATGTCCTGCTGTTTATAAATGATATCTTAATTGTAAGATGATAGGACATTTTGCAAAGGTATGTTGAAAACCAGTAATATCATTACCATCTCATTAAACATCTAAGCAAGAATTTATTTTGTGGGACAATAAATAGGCACAATCAATGGTGGCTTATTGATAGTGATAGTGAATTGTCTTTGATTCATGAACGTATTGCAAAAGAGCTTGATATTAAATCATACTCTAAATCATATCAAAAGGTGAGATCTATTGATGGAAACAAGCTTAAAATAATTGGAAAGACAACTGTAAATACTGAAGTAAACAATTGCTATCTAGCAATTAAGTTTTTGTTGTCCGTGGAATATCTGATTCTGCCATATTACAATTCCAATCACTTCTGATTGATTTTAAAGGTAAACTTCCACCTCTAGATGTTTCTACTGCATGTGTTGATCCAAAATTTTGTGACATGTTTGACAAACCTTCAAAACACTAAATGTTCATTGACTCTAAGTTCATCAAAATTTACAACTGACCAACTTATACAATCAACAAAACCTTAACAGCAACTGTCACTTGATATTATAGGACCAAAACCAATTAGTAAAATAGGCAACTCTTATATTTTGACAGTACTGGATGAGTTTACACATTACCGGTTCACTTTTTCCCTAAGAAAAGCAACTTCTCAAGCTATCATTCAATGCTTCTCCTCATTATTAACCTTGTTCAGTGCTCGAAACTCTGTTCATAGTAACTGTGGCACTCAATTTGAAAGCACTAAATTTTGGAAATTGTTAAGTAGATGTAATGTTCATAATTACTAGGATGACTCCTTACCATCCTTCATCAAACAGACAAAATGGACAATATTATTGCATGATATGGAAAACTACTCAGTTACATCTAATGCAAACAAACAAGACGATAAAACAATAGGACAAAAAAATCCCAGTTGCTTTAATGAATATTTGATCATTGCCTTCTAGAGCAATCACTGCAAAGCACTACATTTAACTTTACACATTGGTCAACACTGGAAAGACCAAATAATTTATCATTAAAAAAAAGTTTGACTATCAGAAATGCCTCATTAGTTGAAAAGGCACTAGTGTGTGAAATACTGTCGTACTACCATGCCCTAATTCAATTTTCAGCAGGAAGGCATGATAGTCTCAACAAGCCATTTATCTCAAGCCTCTGATAACTGATGAAAACTGCTAACTTTTGCATATGCTGTTCTCTCACTTAAGGAAATACTACTACTTGTACAATAACAATGGTAACAATTTTGGAAACAGTAGATGGTGAGGACATATCAATTCATCACTCCACTACATTTGTAACAAACAATCCTTACAGACCAAAATAAACCAGGAGAATGCCTGCCTATTTGACAGATTATGATATGTCCTAAAGATAAACAATGGCTGCTTCTTTTAGTTATATTTTGTGTTGTTACAAGGTTTTCTTTTACTTGTGAATTACTGACATTTTGACTCTGCAGTGAATGTAGTATTGAATATTTTATAATTATCTTATATTGCTCTGTTAATCACTAACAGTAGAATTATGTGAGAACACAAGAGTTCCGTGTACATGTGTGATCACCACTTATTATAAAACAGTGGATGAAATGACTTTGTTATTCAACAACTCCTGAAGTGTGAAATATGTCTATGGTTTGATATTAACTAGAAATAGCAGCCAATTCTCCCTCAAATCACATCCTACTGTTACAAAAAAAGGGTAGGTCACATTGGAAAATATGGTCCTAGATACACTGTCAAAATAAAATTTATAAAAACGGTTGGTAATAGCTGGAATATCATTGATTATAGGTCTGCTGGATCAGTGCTGATCTGAGCCTAAACAACAACAATGAATTTTAAAAGAAAGAAGCATAATTTATATTTACATTTATAGGAACATACACATCAATGATGTCATTAAAATGCAGTTAAACAAATATGATATAGTTAAGCAGTATTTTGATATATATTATTTATGCTATTTAAAGGATTAAAAGAGTGGGTGCTAGCAGAATAGGTGAAGCAAGAGACAAAATAATGCCTTACGGTATTTGGTGACAGTTCTTTATGCCCTGTATGAGTGTGTATGAATGTATTCATGCATCTCACTGCAGGCATGGTTGAGGGCTTAAGAAATTTACTTTGCAATCATAAGGTCCTCGGTTCAATTTTACCATGCAGCATTTTGGGGGAAAATATCTACCATATTGTTTAGTTAGAACTAAGCCTTGTAAGTGAAATTGAGTAGACAGAAATTGTGCAGAAAGCCATCAGATGGACTGTACATGTAATTCAAAGGTCAAGCTTCGTCACATACTGTGTGATGTTGATTCTGCCTGAGGATTATGTTAAGGGCACAAGAGTTTGTGAAATACTCAGCTAATTACACTGTAATACAATGAGTAGCTAGTTCAGTTGATCAAACAACTGGAATACTCATCGTTGAAACAGATGGGAGATCAGTTTACATTTCTATGTCAATTTCATTGTATTTGATTTCTGCTTCCAAAGCCACAGATAAAGGTGTAAAGGAAATCTGTTGGAAATTAGGATGAGTACAAATTATTATAATGTTGTAAGATAGAAGAAAGAGTAGAGAGCCAGGAAAATTTAGTTACATCTCTTTACATCCTGAGTTCAAATCCTGCTATGGTAGACTTTACCTTTCATCCTTTCAGGGTCCATAACATAACAACCAGCCAAGTACTGGAGTCAATCTAATTGATTATATTCTACTCACCAAAATGTGTGGTCATGTTCCTATATCATAAATCATTATACAAAGGATTAATACAAGCAAGCAGTCTGTTTTGATATAGATGAAGAAAATGTTGTTGTCTAACCCCCAGGTCAACTATGTTTGAGCAAACCCATGATTAAAGGCATTCCAGTCGTGACCATCCTATCTTTTTATGGGTATCTAAGAATACATTATCTAATGTGTTCATTCTTGCTTAAAATGTTGGAGTAGGATTTGAGGGAAATTTAGCTGCTATTTCTATCAAGTTGAACCACCATGTAGAGGCTTTATTGTTGGCTCAGAGGAAATGTTACACTGCACAGTGTTAAGCAGGTGGCATATTGGTGAGATTTCTAAATGAAAATTTTAACCATAAAACTCTATTCTCCAGAACATCAATTTGTCTTATTATTGAGGTCAATTAGTCAGTGCTGAACACCTCAGCAAGCAATATATATACTCAAGAAAATACTGTATACATAAATTTCTTACTTCATTTTCGATTGAGGCTGTTCAATTTAACTACACTGATTTACAAGATCTGAGAATTTGTCAACATTATTTGAAGTGAGAGACTGGAAGACTTAATCTGTCACCCGGTTTAACACCACTACCTGGCCCCTGGGTGCCTTTAGCAGAGGCCACTCTGTTGTAAGCATTCAGGCTAGGTCTCCGGTCTGAGGATACCTTCCTCCCTCAATCCCACCATTCTTGGAGACCATGAAAAAAGGGGTGATGGGCAATGCTTTCCCTCCTGACTAAACAATAAAAATATATATATATATCACAAGTACATTAATAAAACACTAGTGTGTGTGTGTGTATGTGTATGTGAGTGTGTATGTATGTGTGTCTGTGTGTGTATTATTTAATTAGGAAATGTAAACATGATGCTTCTTTACTTCTATGTCGTATTATTTTAACAAAAATTTAGTTTATATTTTCTTAGTAGCTTGTGCTTTTTGTTGTTGTTGTTATTATTGTTTCCCCCGTCTTTGTTTTCCAATCCACAATTCTTGGTTGTTAACATTTCTCTAGGCTGAGTTTGAATTGCAAACCTTTATTTGTAAAGCAAAGTTAACCATAGGAAATATAGATATGTGATTGTAGTAGCATGAAGCTTGAGTCGTGAGAGGGGAATTCAGTTTAAATTAACCATATGCTCTGTAACATGTATTGAGTTCTCTCTTCCGCATTCGTTTGTCAAAAATAAATGCTTGAATACACTATATATATGTATAGGTATATATATATATATATATATATATATATATATATATATATATATATAT
>JAOPJM010349840.1:0-11670 GCA_027124095.1 Muusoctopus leioderma | reverse complement strand
TTTCTGTGTGTGTTACACAATATTAAAACAATTCTTTAAAAATTTTCTGAAGCAGCACCCCCACAAATTAAAGTCACAAGCCGCCACTGGACCCAAGTCTAAACATGTTATCCATTTACATTTCATAACACAGCTTATATACACATATATACCATGAAGGTAGGTTTATGTAAATTTGGTGCTAGCCCAGTTTTGCACATGTAACAGTTTCACTTTGAGAATGTTTCGTTTTTACCAAAACAAATTCACCTATTACACATTCGTGTAATTTTTGAAATAACATTTTAACATTTGTATGATCAAAATAAATAAATAGTGAAATAATTTTTCAAAATTTATAAGATTGAAAGTTATAAAATAGTGAAATAATTTTAACTAAACATATTTTCCACTGTTTGATATAGGTTCGCAAAAGTTGAAAAGGAGTGGCGGCTGGATCAGCTAGAAATAGCAACCAAATCTCCCTTAACAAATAGGAAAGATCCAGTCACTTACCTCCACTCCTCCTTTTTTTCTTAAACATTTATAAGAAAGATGAAAACTAATAAATTAATGATATAACAACAACCTTGGAGCATAACGCTTTCGTTTCAGTTTCGCAAATGAATGATATCAATAATAATATTGCTCTAGCAATAATACTTTGAAACAAATGAAGACAATATTGTTATAGCAATTATAATTTTGAAGAAATGAAGGAAATATTGTTCACATATCACTAGGAAAATCTGTGGTCAATGCTCAACCCCCACTAGGCTCATATGTGTAATTTACAGCAAATCAAAATACTTTTACACTATGGAACAACAAATCCATGTAAAAAATACTTTTACAAAAGTGAAAACAGTATGTTATACTCCAAGAACATCAACGTAAGTATGAAACATTTATAAAAAAAAAAAATCTAAAATTTATAAAAATTCTCAAACTCAAAGAAATTCAGATTTTAGAGGTTTGCAGATTTCAGAATTTAAAATAAAGGGTTATTAACTGTACTAATTTCTTTGAAAAATGCATTAACATCACAACTGACCATGTTTAAATGAGAAATTATTATTTTTAAAAAGAAATCAATAAATAGATGGTCTCAGCTTCAAATATCAAAAATTTGCACTGATTTAGGTGTTAATAAAATAAGTACCAGGCAGTTGCACACAGAAGAAAATGTAAGAAATTTATGACAGCATCAATATTCTTATTTCTCACAATGCTGAAATTAACATATCAATCATCTGTTAAAATATTCACACAAACTAAGTAAGTTTTAGGACCTCAGACATTTCCTCAATCTATGACTGATGAAGATTCTTCTTTACTCTATCATCACTTCTAAAATTGTTTACTTTACTGCAGTAGTAATTCAATTCTCTTTTGAAAATTTCTGAATCATTTAAAATTCTTTGAAACAGATATACTCTTTTACTCTTTTACTTGTTTTAGTCATTTGACTGCGGCCATCGCATTATTGCTAGAATTTATTTAGAATACATTATAAGTTTATTTTCCCAAACACTCAAACACTCAAAAATTTTCTTTTCAAAATTAGCCTATAAAAAATTAAATAATGTATATATTAACTCTTAACATCCTGGAAGACCCAGTTCCACACGACACCACATCATCAAATAGATATGAATTATTGAACTATATATATATATATATATATATGGTGAAAATGAACTACTTTTGTGT
Source organism: Muusoctopus leioderma (assembly GCA_027124095.1). NCBI lineage: Eukaryota > Metazoa > Mollusca > Cephalopoda > Octopoda > Octopodidae > Muusoctopus > Muusoctopus leioderma. The sequence continues at coordinate 9,978 of JAOPJM010349840.1, read as the reverse complement.
GAAAATACCTCAAGCACCTGTGTTTCTTACCTGTAAATTTCATAATAAATAAGCTGCAAAAACCCTGTTTTTATGTATATTTTGCTCAATTATTTTAGGACTTAGAAAATTTTCTACAGGATGTTAAGAGTTAAAAAAATGGTTTGTTAAAAAACAAGCCTACTTAAAAAATAAAGTAAAACTACAAAATATAAATATAAGTATTTCGGTTTGGAATGGAGAGCACTCCAGTAATTAAAAATAACAAATTGGATATAGCTAGAGAAATCCTAAAATAAATGCCTGTTTGCTACATAGTCAGTCTCCATATGCTATTCTGAGCCAGTGAGGGACCCTCTATGTGGTTGCTTGACCTGCTAGAAATAGCAGCCAAATCTCCCTCAAATCACACCCTTAAGTAAGGAAAGAACACATTAGATAATGTAGTCCTACACACACCTAAAAAGATAGAATGGTCATGGATGTACCATCTTTGATCACAAGTCTACTTGATCAGGGGCTAAACAACAACAATAACAACAGACTATTACAAGTCAACGAGGGAGCCTCTACGTGGTCACTAAACCTGCTAGAAAAAGCAACTAATTTCCCCTCTAACCTCACCCTACCATCTTAAAAATGGAAGAACAGAATTTAGATAATAGTCCTTGATATATTGTCTGAATATAATATGGGATGGTCATGGTTGCAACGTTTTTATCATGTCTGCTCAATCAGGGTTGACCTGGGGCTAAACAACAACAACATAAAACTAGTAAATCTCAACTTGGTCTTTGTCTAGAAAAACATCAACTCCTTGACTTCTTCTTTTCTATCAAAGATTTTTTAATAAACAATAAAAGACACCTGTAGAGAGTCTAAGGAAGAAATGGAGGTTTGATTTTTAAATGTTTGGTTTCTAGAGATGATGCTGAATCAATACAAATAGTGAGATGCTGTATTATAGACCTGTCCAACTCATCTCAGCATGGGAAAATGAATGTTAAAATGATGATGGTGAGGAGGGGGTGGGGGGGGTAATGATAATTATGATGACGATGACGATGGGGAGGAGGGGAAAGTTTGAAGAATTCTGAATATTCAGTGTCTATATGCATTCTTTCTCATATGCATTCTTTGCTTACTGGCTCCAGGTGAATCTTGAAATCCTCATCATCACAGTTATCATCATCAACATCATTATCACCACCACTGCCATCATCATCATCAGCAGCAGTATTGTCTTCAAAGAAAAAGATATTGATTTTGAAGGAACAATGATTACTTATTCCTGCCAGTTATCTGGGAAACATTTTTGTGAAACAGGACTCTTCAAGTGATATCCTGAAAGATTCTGACCTCTAGCATTTTACTTACTTCTCAACCAGTACAGCATCTAAACTGATTTTCCAATATCAGTTGGTTTCAGACATAAATCTTCTGTAATGTGGTTGATGTTCAACTTGAACTTCTGTAAGTTGATACATATAGGCAGCTTCTGAGTGGTCGCTTGACCAGCTAGAAATAGCAGCCAAATGTTCCTCAAGTCACATCCTGTAGTGTTGAAAAAGGAAGGACACATTGGATAATGTAGCCATAGATATACAAAAAGATGGGATTGTCATGGCTGGAACACTTTTGATCATAGGTCTGTTTGATCAGGGCTGACCTGGAGCTAAAGAACAACAATAACGTAGGCAGAGAGCGAGCTTCAGAGGGATATAGTTCTGTGTACAAAGGTGTGGACAAAGTGTTAAGTATGGGGCTTGGAGAGAGATAAAAAGTTGGGAGGAAGTGATATGCCATTTGCAAAGTCAGAAGAGCAGAAGCTCTTATAGTAGCTGTGGCAATGACAGAGAGTGGGGGAACACTTATCTGTGGGCCAGTGGCTGCAGTGTGTTGGTGAGTGAATCTTTACAATCAGCTGAATCACCTTCTTTTGGATGCAGTCTGTGATGTTTACATATGTAGCAACACTGCCATACCAGATATGTGAGCAATACTCTAATGTGGCACACACTTGTGCTTTGTAGAGTGTTAGCAACTAGTAAGGTTTGAGGTATTTTCTAGGGTTACTTCTGAGATGCAGTTTTTTGCAACGTGTAGTTGTCAGATATTGGGAGACTTCTCATTTGTAGCAAGCTTAATGGTTTTAATTGACTATTATTCATGAGTAGGTAGTGTTTCCTTATATAATATGTGTAGAAATTGAGTTTTGTGATGTTCCCATTTGAGGATATTTTCGAGATCTCTGTTCATGGAATCAGCACAGGTCTGCCATGTGATGTAACACCAGTATATGGAAGGTCTGTGAGGGGTATCATCTGTATAGGAGTGTGTGTTGTTAGAAGTAACATCAAGTAGGTCGTTAATGTAAAGAAGAGTTTATGTGACATAAGCAAACCCAAAGCACACCAGAGTTGATGAAATATGTGTTAGAGAAGCACCATTGATGCACGCTGCAATGAGGTGATCTGGTGGGAAACATCCAATCCAAGAAATGGGAGATGGATGGGCTTACCCACTAGCAGAGTAATTTTCCCAAAGGATCTTCTGTCAGACATGATCGACGGTTTTGCTTAAGTCAAAAAGAGCAACAACATTGTTCCCGTCGAAGTTCTCATGACCAAGAGACCACTGACATGTGGCATAGAAGAGCAGATCTGCAGTAGATCAGGCTCTAATAAAACTGTTAAACATCAATCCACAGGAGAGTTCTCCCTTTTTTGTACACCAATATTTGTGGACTTTGGTCCAACCTTCTCCTAACCACCACCGAATAACGCATAAGTCACACCTACTATTCCTCTCTGTGACACAAATCTCTTGTGCCATATCTCTAACCCATCTATGCTATCCATGCAACACTTCACACCGAGAAGGGAAACTTATGGTGATGAAGTCAGTAATTTTTTTGCAACTGTTTCCATCACTTTTGAGACATTGGAAGTCATTGGAATAGGTTAGTTGTTGGCAGAGTCAAAGAGGTTTCCCTTCTTGGGAACAGGAGATACTGTTATGTGTTTCTATAGATTGGGCTTGATCCCCCATAGACAGGGAAAGATTGAAAATTTTGAGTATAAGAGCTGTCTTAGTAGTACATCATTTGAGGATAACGGAAGTGAACACTACCAAGACCAGTGAACTTGTTCGATTGGAGTGACTGAAAAGGTTTTCACACTTGGCAACTGTGTGCACAGGGTGGTAAAGCAGGTTGGATTGAGAAGGTGGTGAAGTGTGTGTGTGTGTGTGTGTGTGTGTGTGTGTGTGTGTGAGAGAGTAAAGCTGGAAGAATTACAGGTAGCAAATGTTGCTTTAACTGCTGAAGAGTTACTTATGGAGGAGCTTTGGTTGTGTGGAGAATGTAGAAGTACATACCTGGGTGGATGACATGAGTTACTCTCTTAACTGTCTCAGAGGTAAGTACATATTTTTTTCCATTGGAATAGGAAGATAATACAAGTGAGAGGTGCCAAATGTGCCAACAATGAAAATATTTAATTTCAGTGCCTCTTTCTCACTTCTGAAATTTCATCTGCTATCTCTACTGCTTTTCACTCGATGTGGTATCTTGGCCTGCTAAAAAGAGTAGCCAAATGTCCAACCACTGCCTAATAAAGACTTCCCATACCACAACAACATACTGCCTGTTAGAGTGTGTTGTATGGTCCAAGGCTAGGTGGAGGTATCGTATATCTGCAACAACAGATCTGTGGGTCACACAACAACAACTGCACAACCCCTTTGAATCCTCTGGTACTTTAAGTTAGTTAATTGATAGTAGCTCCATCAACCCTAAGCTGACTACCCTTAGCAGCAAATGTGATACACCTCTAAACCACTGACATATAAGCGAGTGACTGAACTATCTTCCTTGGTTTCATACACTCACACATCTTCACACAACCAAAGTCCAGAATTCTAATTGGTTTGCCCATATCTGTGCTGCAGCTGGTACAGACTAAAAACACTGCCTACAACACCTAAAGGAAATCCCCTACCATCATCAACTGGGAGCCATTTGCTTACCACTACAAGGCATGAGATACAATTACCAAGAAAATAAAAGATGCCTTCGAGTATTGCATGGCCTACAAGCTCTCTTGCCTCTTGAATTGCAGTTGGACATTCTGGTTCTTTGTCAAAAGATCTCTATAAACTTTCCAGATACTCCATATGTCCTTCTCCTCAGCCAAGGTGGCTCTATAAACAGTAACTCTACTGATAAATCCATCATTTTTGCTATGCTTTTAGCCTTTAATTCCACACTATTCAGCACATTATAGAGCATATGAGTTAATTAATTCTCTGTAAGAATATATTACACAGATATAAAGTTTAACTAGAGAGTATTTTTAGTTCTGACTGTACTAAGAAGGAATAAAATGTTACTACATCAAAATAGTGGTCCTTTGTTGTCAGACCTGTACGTTCTTTCTAGGGAGTTATAACTTCAAATACAATTTAGAGCAAGGTTAAATATATATTTTTATATAATATTATTTAATTAATTGATATACTCTATGGTATGTTATGTAATTTGTCTTGTGTACTTATTGTCAAATGTAAGTCAAAAGATGGTAAATCTGGTGTATCTATGGCTATGAGGCACAATGATAGTGACTACATGGTCAAACAACAGCCATTCTATAGTGCACAAGGTTCATCTCAACAGATGTGTGATTAGTATCAAGCTGTAAAAATAATTGTGCTAACAATAAAAACGATCCCATACATACAAGCAATGAAAACTATATATAAAACAGTAAAAAGAACTACACAGATATATCTTATCTGACTAGAGAGCATGCATGATTCTAACTTCACTACAGCTAAATGAGACTAAGTCACATGATATCTCTGTTAATGCCACTACAATGATTTCTGACTCTCAGAACTAACATGTACCACCACTCCACTTAAACCCATCTGATAAAACTACTTCTATTCTTTTCATTACCCTACTATGTTTCATCTCACAGGTATTGTACTAAACACATCAACCAATCTTTCCTCCACAGAACTGCAATCCTCTAGGAGGCTACAGTAGAGGATACTTGCCCAACGTGCTAAGCAGAAGGATCGAACCCAGAACCATGTGGTCGCAAAGTGAACTTTTAACCACACTGCTATGCATTGAAATCTTTCTCCATCCAACTGCCTGGATGTTGATACAGTAGTAATTCTAAATTTGTTTTCCATGCTTCTCTCTCTCTCTCTCTCGCCATCCAGCTAAACGTGTATTTGTATATTTCTGAAACAGTTAGAGAATTGCATCAAAGTACTGTGTCTATTTTAACTAATGAAGAAAACCGTATAGTACGAATTTAGAATAAACAATTTATATTATTCACTCTTAACAAATAAATTATTTATATCACTGATATTTTGGTAAAAATGCTTTAGTCATACCTCTAAATTTCTGTCATGATCTTCAATATAGTTACCACATGTAACAATGTCATCTAAATATGAATAAGTAGATTTAAGATTATTCTACGAGATGATTTGGTTCATCACTCATTGAAAAACATGCACTGTGTTCTTAAGGCCAAATGAAAGTGTTGTATACTGATACAATTGTCCCAAGGGTTGCAAAGCAGTATAAAAACAGTCTCTAATCACCAGTGGTAGTTGATAACAGGCATGTTTCATACTGACCTTGCTAAAATAATAATGTTGAGATACAGTACCGTCATGACATGAAGACTTATAGTCAGGAGTGTTATTGAGATCTGGAATTGAGTCAGCAATTGGTAAGTCTGATTCCGTAAGCTCAACTATTTCACCTTGATAAGTTGACCATCTTGACAAATCATGAAGTGAGATAATGTCTACTACTCTATTGCTTTTCTGAACATAGGCAAGTTTATCATTACATTCCAGCCTTGAAATATGATTTCTATTATCATTACATTCTTATGGCAGTTTATTCACCAAATGATGTTACAACTCAAGATTCGATTTAAGTAAAGGAGAAAATTCGCCCATTACATGACACATTATATAATGCAATATCCTGTTTAAGTAAGGAAGATAATTCACCATTCATGTTACACTATTAAAGGAAAGTATAATCACAACATATAGTCCCACTAGATCGGATGTCTCCACTCTGTCATAACACTGTCAGAAAATAGGATTGACTTTCTTGAATGTATTATTATGTTTATATGTTAGTCACTGATGGTGGTGAATCTTTTTGCAAAGTCCAGCTCTTCTATTAGGAGGGAGTGTTCCAATAAATGGGTAGAATTCTACTATGTTGAATTGGGTGAATTTGTGCAACTTTTTGTTCTTTATGTCAACGAACCACTCTATTACAGATGTGCTATTGTTCTATATTTTTAAATCTTCTTGCTCGTCTAAATTTGGAGCTGATGACTGCAACTAATTCGCCCATGCTGGGTTGATCAGTTTGCATTTGAATGTATATAAAACCAGCTTAAAATATCTAAAGACAATCTCACCTGAACAATTGCATAGCATGAAACTCAAGTTGCAAGAAAACTTATTCAGTTTAAATAAACTATAAATATATATATATATATATAATAATATTAAAGATGCGTACATGTATTTCTAAGATGTTTGCGTATGCTTCAAACATGCAATGGCACTCGCTGTGTGTTTTGTCTTTGAGAAGAACCTCTCACTAGAGACTTTATGTGTTAAGACAAAACACACAGCGAGTGCCATTGCATGTTTAGCATGTTAGAAATACATGTACGCATCTTTATATATATTGTACGTATAAATTATTATTTAGTAAATCATAAAAAGGAACATGTATATTTTATGACAAGGGAGGTTACTATTTAAGGGAGAAAACTCGTCATATACCCCCCCCCCCCGAATCTACTGCAATGTGTCTGAAGCCACGACATAACAGTCGCTAAGCTATTTCTCATAATTGTAAATTGGTACCGCGATATAGGAACAGCTCACTCCCCCAAGCAGCTACAGTACTATATAACTGATTTCTAACATAGGCATTACGGTTTCAAATTTGAGGAATGATTATAGTCGATTTTATTAACCGCAACTACTTGACTGGTACTTATTTAATCGATCCCGGCAAAACGAAAAACAAACTCGACTTTGGCCTACAGTGTCCAAACTTCACGGTTTTCAAACAATAGTACCGGTGTCTCGAAAGAATGTTTCGGGACGGTGATTTGTCCTAGTTTTTTAATTTTATTTTAATTTCAAAAATAGGTTTTCGTAAATATTTTTCTAGTTTGTTTGTTTTTATGTAAGTGTTTTTAAAATGTTTGCTTTCTATAAATCTTTTAGCTTTTATAAAGTACAGACTCAATTTAAAACTTGTTTATCGAATTTTCGTTAAAGTATAAAGCTACAGCTCACGTGTTTTGAAAATATTACTCTTCAACCAGGTATTTATTATGCCTAAAAGAAAGTGTACTTACAACAGTACTTATGAAGAATAATGGAGCCTATGTTAAATAAAAGAAGAAACGAAAATGTAGTAGAAAGTAAAAAAACAAAAAACATTTTTCTTTCAGATATTTTATCAAGGGAGATAACTCTAAGTTAAGTTTTGGTTTATTCCCCCTTAGATAATAAATTCATATATTAGTTTAGGAGCTGAAGTAGCCAACAAGGGAGTGTCTACATGGTCGCTGGAAATAGCAACCACACTTCCTTTAAATCATTTCCCACCATCATAAAAACGATGATACCTAAGACGACATTGGACATGTAATATCAGATACATGATGCCTTTAAAAAGAAGAAAAAAAACGATGATATGGTCATGGCTTGGACCAGTACCGGATTTACATATGGGATAAGTGGGCTGCAGCCCATCCAGGAGTCCCATCCCGTTTTAATTATATATTGGCACATTTGGCGATTTTATTGGTGTATGACTAGCAGCACCAGATCAAGTTTGTCTCGATAGAGCCAGTATGAGGCAAAGGCAGTATATTGGGCTACTAGGCTGTGCTCCGTCACTGACCGTAAAGCCAGACTATGGAAATTGTCTGTAATATGATGGATTCTCCGTCGGTTTCGACGATGAGTGTTCCATTGTCCGATCAACGGAACGGCCAACTCACTGAATTAACGTGTGCAGCGGCTGAGTATTCCACAGACACGTGTACCCGTAACGTAATCCTCAGGCAGAATCAGCGTGACACAGAGTGTGACAAGGCTGGACCTTTGAATTACAGGTACAATCCACCCGACAGGCCTCTATACAGTTTCCGTCTACCCAGATTCACTCACAAGGCTTGGGTCGACCAAAATGATAGCAAAATGTTCATATCACCTAATTCTACACGAACGCGTGCCTACTATAGTTTTCAGTAGTGACGTAGGGTTGCCTGATTTGATAATTTTTCCTTTTTCAGCAATATTCCTCAGCCTAAAGGATTTTTCTTTTAGATCTAACACTATATCCGGTAATCTTTCGTTTTAAGCACATAAAATGGCCTGTCACAAAGTGAAAGAAATTGATTGAAAGCAAATGATAATCGGTAATACTCGGAAATAAAATGCAAATGAAATCTACCTGAGTACAAAGTAAAAGAAAGTGATTGAAAGCAAATGATAATCAGTAATAACGAAAAAGATGTATTTACAAATAAGCATTACGCATGATTATCCTATGTAATAATCATTTTCTTTCAGTTTAGGGATTTTATCCCCAAAATCATTTTATTTCAGTTTAGGAATTTTAACGAAAAAAATATTTACAAATAACCATTACACATTACTATCTTATGTTATAATTTTCTTTCCCTTTCTGGATTTTAACAAAAAAATTACAAATAAATCATTTATATTTTACAGACATGGATAAATCAGATACATTTCACTTTTCTTTTATACCCGAGAATTACCTATTATCATTTGCTTTTCATCAATTTATTTCACTTTGCCGTCGGCGATTTTATGTGCTTAAAACGAAAGATCATCCTATATCCTTCTCCGTTATGGCTGACGCCTCCATAAAAAACATAACATAACAAGATGTATTTACTGCCATATTTGGCAACACTGGTTTTTTTGTATGTCTCAGATCTGTTGCTTATTGTCTTGTATTATCGGCAACAAGCGACGACAGATCAAAGACATACCGACGGCCCAAAACCATAAAGCTTCGCGTTACAACTTGTTCGTTTACCGGACTGAATTCAATGAGCCCGAGTTAAAGCCATTAAATTATTTTGTTCATATAACATTATAACGAACAGCAAAATATATTTAAGTCAACAAGTTATGAAGTTGTAACAATGCTATATTCCTTGAAAAATAGTGGATTAAAAATCATCTGAGATTTTAAAGATTATTCCTAATAGTTCAGAGGGATATTTGTTAACCTGAGTCATGTCATTATAAGGAACAACGAAAGCTTGTTTGTTCATCTTTATAATAACGTGACTCAGGCTGAAATAATTTAGTCCGAGCGAGTTTAACTTTTGTTCATAACATTATTATGAACAGTAAATTTATTTCAATCAACATTTTAAGTTATAATGTTATAACAAAGCTTATATTCCTCGAAAAATAGTGAATTAAAACCATTCAGGATATTTTATTCTTAATAGCAGCTTGGGCGTATATTTGTCAGCCCGAGTCACGCCTTGGTGACCGAGCAAGTATTACAAGTGAAGAACGAACGAAGTGTTCTGAGTCATTTCTTGTTGGTTTGAAATAGATCGACTTGACAATTGGGTTACTCGGACCAGCTATATATATGTATATATATATATTTATATATATATATACACAAATAAAAAACACACGTACCACAATAACAAATCTCGCAACAATACAACCGCATTTAACCAACGAAGAAACTCCAATCCACAACCAAAACGGGAAAGACAAACTAGCCGCCCCAGTCCAAGATCGGACCTAGGCACTTGGGCAGCACAAGGGAGGCGTGCCTTATATTCGGACGTTGCAAGGAGGGATTTTACAAAAAATGCAAGGGGCCCACAGCAGAGGGGGGTGGGGGGCGGAACACCC
>JAOPJM010349839.1:0-18574 GCA_027124095.1 Muusoctopus leioderma | reverse complement strand
CTGAAGCCTAGGGGCCCACCAAAAGCTGGGGCCCCTAGGCTTCAGCCTAGTCAGCCTTGAGGATAATACGGCCCTGTATACAACACAAGAATATCCCTCACTCCACCGTAACTGCTACTTTCAGCAGTACGTGATACAACACAACGTACCTTCTGTCACACCACATTAACCGTTACTTAACTGCACATTTCACAATCACAGCATAAAATATAGGAACACATCACTACCTTTACTGCAACATTCAAAACAACATAAAAGCACCTCTCACCCTACCATACCTACTTTCTTTATAATCACAGTATACAGCACAAGAACCCCCACCCCCCACCTCACTCTACCTTAACCTCTATTTTCAGTGGCACGATTTACATCACAAGAAAACATCTGACTCCACCTTAACCGCTACTTTCAAAATCACGTTACACATCTCAAGAGCAGCGCATTTCATCTCTACGTTAACTGTAAGATTCAGTAGCACAGTTTTTCACTTTAAACACCGCCCTAATCATTGTTTCTAACAGAGGCACAAGGCCAACAACCCCAGTACTTGACTGCTACTTTACTTTATCGACCTCGGAAGGATGAAAGGCAAGTTGACCTCGGCGGGATTTGAACTCAGAACACCAGAACGAATACTGCAAAGTATCTGTCGACGCGCTAACTACTCTGCCAATTCGCCGCAAAGCAAAAGAACACATATTATTTCACTCTACTTGGACAACTACATTTAGAATCACTGTATAAAAGACACGAACATTTTCTCTCACTCCACCTAAACAGTTATGTTTAGAATAACTGTGTCCAGTCCAGGAATATTTTCTTTCACTCCAGCTTACTTTTAAAATCACTTTAACTGTTATTTTCACAATACGTTTATATAGCATTGAAAGGCTTCTCATCTCCTTGAACCACCTCCTTTCAGAATCATTCCATCCAGCACAAAAACAGACCTATTTTACTCCTCCTCAACCGCTACTTGCAGAATCACTGTATACAATAAAAAGCACTTTTCTCACTGCATCTTAACATCTACTTTTAGTATAATTGTATAAGGTACAGGTCGGACGCAGCATGGTGAATTGTTAAGAAGCTCGCTTCGCAATCACGAGGTCTCGGGTTCGTTCCCATTACGTGACATCTTGGGCAAGGGCTTTTATCATTGCTTTCGGCCGACCCAAGCCTTATGAATGAATCTGGGTAGACGGAAACTATGCAGAAGCTCGTTGGGTGGATTGTACCTGTAATTCAAAGGTCAGGCCTTGTCACACTGTGTCATGCTGATTCTGCCTGGGGATTACGTTAAGGGTACACATGTTTGTGGAATGCTCAGCCTCTTACAGGTTAACTGAATGAGTAGGCCGTTCCGTTGATCGAACAATGGAACACTCATCGTCGAAAACGACGGAGAATCCACCATAAGTCACACGAACACCATCTTCCACATCACCTAACTATTGCTTTCAGCATCACTATATACAACACTAGATCAGACTTATTCACACCCACTTCAATCGCTTCTTTCGGAATGACTCTGTACATCAGAGAAACAGCCTATTATACGCCACCTTATTTACTATTTTAGAAACACATTGAGCGTTTTTCCAGCTATATTGAAAGCTACTTTCAGAATATTTGTGCACAGTGCAGGATCACCATCTTTCACTCTACCTTAACAATCAATTCCAGAATCACTGTATACAGGCAAACGCACTTTCTCTCAATCCCTCGTTGCTGCTAATTTCAGTATCATTGTATGCAATACAGGAACAACTTTCACAGTACCCTAATTACTAATTTTTGGATTACATTATATATTACAGGAACACCCTTAATCTGTTTTACTATTACATTCAGTATCACACTGTACAGCACAAAAAAACACCTCTCGTTTCGCATTAAACACTAGTCTTACAATCACACTACACAAATACACAATGAAGTTTGAAATCGAAGTATACAGTACAGCACATCCTTCCGATCCATTTCAACTAATTACTGTCAGAATCACTGATACAGCTAAAGAACACATACTTTCATCCCATCTAGACTTCTACATTCATAATCACAGTATACACGACAGGATCACTTTTAACCATTACGTCTACCACACCGAGTTACTCACACCCTAACAGTTACTCTTAGAATCGTACTCTCCCTCATCTGGAATTTTCGGAATCACTCTCAATAGCACCGTATGGCTAGCTTCAAACTCATTATATTTAACACAGTGCAACTATCCTTTTCATTCCACCTTAACTACTACTTTCGGAATCCTGCTATATAACACATGAACAACTCTCATTCCGCTTGAAATGCAATTTTTAGAATGGTTGTGTACAACGCAGGAACATATCCCGCTAATACTTATAGAATAAAAGCATACAGCGCAAATTCATCTTCTTTCAATCTATTTTAACTGCTACTTTCGGAAATTCTGTATACAACACAGGAAAACCTACGCTTACTCCACCTTAACTGCTACCTTTAGATTTATGCTATACAACACAGTAGGACCATCGTTCACACCATCCAAACTGCAACTTTCCTGAAGGCAGTGGAGAACATAGAAACAACTCTCACTCCACCTTAACTGCTACCTTAGAATCACCGTATAAAGCACAAGAAGGAAGGAACACATTTTCTGAGTCCACCTCAACCGCTACTTTCAGTGGCACGGTTCACATCATAGGAACATTTCTCACTCCAGCCAGACCACTACTTTCACGGTCATGTTATACATCACAAAAGGAAATCTCTCATCTCCACCTTAACTACTATTTTCAGTATGACAGTGTACAACATAGACATATTTATATTTCACCTCCAGCACTACTCTTATAATACAATACAAGCACACATATTGTTTCAATACAGTTAGATTACTATATTTAGAGTGTCTGTATATATACAAAAGAGAAACTATTTACTGCAAATTACTTTCACAATCACGGTAAACAGCTAGGAACACCTTCTCTCACTCCAACTCAATCGCTACTTTCAGTGCCTCTGTATATAGCACAGGAAAACCTCTCACTACACCTTAACCGTCGCGTTCTGAATGAATTTACAGCCTCCAGCTTAGCTATTATTCTTAACTATTGCGCTATACAAAATGAGAAATCCACCATAACGTCTCTTTAACTGCTATTTTTGGAATTACTTTGTATAGCACTGGGAGGCCCCTCATTTTCCCAGAAACATATACTCTCAAACTCATGCTATACAGCACAAACACATACCTTCTTTTACTCCACGTAAACCACTACTTTCAGAATCGCTGTTTACAACGAAAGGACAGCCTCTCTTACTCCGCCTTTACAACTACTTTTAGTATAATTGTATACGTCACAGAAACACCATCTCCAACACCACCTAACTATTACTTTCAGCATTACTATATACAACACAAGAACACATTAATTCCCACATCCTTAATCGCTACTGTCAGAATGACTGTATATATCACATGAACGCCTTATTTTACTCCACCTTCATCACGATAATAGAATCGCAGTATGCATCACAAGTAGAGCTTTTTCACGCTACATAAAAAGTGACTTTCAGAATTTCTGTCTACAGCGCACGATCATTCTACCTGAACCGTAACATTCAGAATCATTCTATGCAATGCAATAACACTTTACATCACACCCTCGTAATTGCTATTTACAGTATCACAGTATGTGACACAGTAACAACTTTCTCTATGCCTTAATTGCTACTTTTAGAATCACGTTATACACGACAGGAACAAATTTCATCTAGCTTATTGCTTTTTACAGTATCACAGTGTACAAAACATGAACACGTCTCATTTTACATTAAAAACTAGTATAATGATCACACTATACACTTTTATAATGAATTTTTAAAGCAGAGTATATAGCGCAGGAAATGCTCCCACTTCAACGTGAAACAATTACAGTCAGAATCATCGATGCAGTCTATGAAGACACATGAATATAGCTAGACTACTACATTCATAATTAGTGTACAAGACAGGAACACTTTCTTTCTCAAAACTAACCATTACATTTATCTCTACATCACTGGGACACTTTTTAGTCAACCTTAACGGTTACTCTTAAAAAACCACTATACGACACAGGAACACCTGTCTGTAATTTTCTCAACTGCTAAATTCAGAATCGCTTTCTAAAGCTAAAAGTACCATAATGCTATTTTTTTAAAATCATTGTATACAACACACTACCACAATGGTTCACTCCACCTGAATCGCTAACTTTAGAATCCCGGTATACAGCACATGAATACCTCTCATGCCGCCTTAATCGGGACTTTCGAATTCATCGTGCGCAATACAAATAGTAAATCATTCACCATCTCGGTACTACTTTTAGAATACCAGAATATAATACAAGTACAACTTGGAGTTGTACTTGAAAGAAGATGTTCTTGTATTATATGCTGTTAACCACTACTTTCAGAATTTCCGTTTCCAACACAGGAACACACTCTATCCCTCCAACTTGATTGCAAATTTCACAATCCCGCTATACAATATAGTGAAAACTTCGTTCACTCCACTTTCACTGCCACTTTCACAATCACAGTACACCACATAGAAACAACTTCTGTCAAACTGCCTTAACAAAAACATTAAAAAATCCCGGTATACGACACAGAAGCACAATCTCTAACTCCACCTCAACTGTACTTTCAGTAGCATGGTTTACATCACAGGAAAACATTTCACTTCATATTAACGGTTACTTTCAGAATGACGTTATACACCGCAATTCCCCCTTATTTCATTATCACAGGGTATTCACAGGGTCGCTTCTCATTTGACCTTATACGTTACTCTTATAGTAAAAGCAGAAGAATGCATACGATTTAACTTCACTTAGACTACTACATTTAGAATCACTGTATACAATACAGGAAACAATCCAACTCAACTGCTACTCTCACAATCACGATACACAGCACATAAATACCTTATCTCACTCCTCCTTAAGTGCTAACTGTAGAATCACAGCATACAACATTGGTGCACCTTCTCTTACTCCACCGCAACCACTACTTTCAGTAGCACGGTAAACCTATCACAACACCTTAACTGTCGCGTTCAGAATCACTCCGTACAGCATAGGAACACACTATTTCATTACTCCTTAATTAGTACTTTTAGAAATTAACTGCACTTTAACAGCTATTTTCAGAATCAGTTTTTATAGCGCTGGAAGGCTATTCTCTTCGTACCATCAGAATCATGCCACACAGCATGAAAATATGCCTTCTTTTTCTCCGCATCCCGCTGCTTTTCGAATCACTATATACATCAAACAGGCATTTTTTCTTCCTCTTAACTTCTAGCATAAATATATACGTCACAGGAACCTAATCTCTTACATCACTTAAATACAAACTTTCAGCATCATCATATACAACACAAGAAAACCTTCATTCACACGACCATAATCGCTACTTTCAGAATGACTGTATATATCACAGATACGCAGTATTTCACTCCACCTTAACTGTTATTTTAAAACCACAGTATACAACACAAATACATCCTTTTCACGCTACATTAAACACTACTTTAAGATTTTCTGTGTACATCGCAGGATCACCATCTTTCACTCTACGTTAACCGTAAACCGTAATTTTCAGAACCCCTTCTCTCACTCCCTCGTAACAATTATTTACAGTATCACAGTATGCGACACAGGAAGAACATTCACTCCACCTTAACTACAACATTTAGAACCATGTTATAAATCACAGGAACAACTTTCATCTAGCTTACGGCTATTTTCTGTATCACAGTGTACAACACCGGAATACATCTCATTTCCCATAAAACACTTGTTTTATAATGCTACCTTTAAAGTCACTGGATACAACAAAGAAAAGACAATATCTGAGTCCAACTCAACTGCTACAGCCAGTAGCATAACATACAGCACAGGAAAACCTCTCACTCCACCTTAACCGCTACTTTTAAGCCATCTCACTCCACAGTAACGGCTACTTTCAGAACCACCTTATAAATTACAAGAGCACTTTATTTCATCTCCACCTTGACAGGAATACTTCTCATTCTCCCTAAACACTACTCTTATAATACAGCAAAAGAACACACGTTCCTCGGAATCACATCCTCCAGCTTAACTGCTTCTTTCGCAGGAACACATTACAGGAACACCGTATATCACTACACCTACATTGCTACTTTCACAACCACTGTATACATTATAGAAACACCTTTCTCTCACTCCACCTTACCTGCTACTTTCACGACCAAAGTATACAGCATTTGAACATTTTGTCTCACTCCACCTTAACTGCTACCTTCAGAATCCCTGCATACAACACAGGAACACTTTCTCTGAGGCCAACTCAATCACTACTGTAATTTCCACGGTATATCACGTATACATCACAGGAAACTATCTCACTCTACTTAATCGCTACTTTCAGAACCACGTTGCACAATCACATGAGCACTTTATTTTATCTCTACCTTCTTAGAAATATATGTCATTTCTCTTTAAACACTACTCTTATAATACAGAACAATCTTACTCTTCACTTAGACTTTACATTTGGAATTACCATATACAAGACAGGAACCACTGCCTACAACTGCACTGCTACTTTCACAACCGCTCTATACAACAAAGGAACACACTCTCTGACTCCGACTCAACTGCTACTTTCAGTACCACGGTATGTAGTACAGAAAATACTCTCACCCCACTTTAACATTTATGTTCGGCATCATTGTGTACTGCACAGGAACACGATTTTGCACCCCAGCTTAACTATTACTCTTAGAATTACGTTATGCAACACTGGAAATCCGTCTTAACGTCAATTTAACTGCTATTTTCAGAAAGACATGGTATAGCACTGAAAGGCTTCTCAATCTCCCTGAATCATCACTCTCAGATTCACGATATACACCACAAAACATATCACCTTTGACCCTGCTGTAACAACTATATTCAGAATCACTCTATACAACGAAAAGACAGTTTCTCTCACTCCATGTTACCTCATTCTTTTAGTATAATTGCATAGGACGAACGACATCTTGGAAACCACCGTAAGTACTACCTTCAGCATCACGAGATAAAACAGAAGCGCTCTTTCATTCACAACACATTAACCGCAACTTAATTGCAACTTCTACAATCATGGTGAACAACACAGTAAAACATTCGTTCACTCCACCATACCTGCTACTTTCACGATCAGAGTATACAGCATATGCACATTTTCTCTCACTCCAACTTAACTGCACCTTTCACAGTCATAGTATATAACAGTGAAAAACCCTTCTCTCACTCCACCGTAACTGCTACTATCACGATCACAGTATACAGCATATGAACATTTTGTCTCACTCCACCTTAACTGCTACTATCAAGATCTCAGTATACAGCATATGAACATGTTGTCTCACCGCACCTTAACTGCTACTATCAAGATCTCAGTATACACCATATGAACATGTTGTCTCACTCCACCTTAACTGCTACTATCACGATCACAGTATACAGCATATGAACATTTTGTCTTACTCCACCTTAACTACTGCCTTTAGAATCTCTGTATATAAGACAGTAACTCTTTCTCTGAGTCCACCTCAACCGTTACTTTCAGTTCCACGGTATATCGTGTAGGAAACCTCTCACTCCACCTTACCCGCTACTTTCAGTCGCATGGTATACATCATAGGAATCTATCTCACTCTACATTAACCACTATTTTCAGAACCACGTTGAACATCACACAAGCATCTTCACCTTCACTGAAATATGTCATTTCTCTTGTAGCACTACCGTTATAATACCGCACAAGAACACTCTTAAACTTCACTTAGACTTTACATTGAGAATCACCATATACAATACAGGAACGACTACCTACAACTTAACTACTACTTTCACAATGACGCTATAGAGCACAGGAACGCCTTCACTCACTACACCTATATTGCTACGTTAAAAAAGTACTGTATACATCACAGTGGGACGCAGCATAGCCTAATGTTTAAGAAGCTAGCTTCGCAATCACGAGGTCTGGGGTTCGATTTCCCTGCGTGACATCTTCGGTAAGTGTCTTTACCATAGCCTCGGGTCGAGCTAAGCATTGTGAGTGAATCTGGGTTGACCGAAACTGTGCGGATGCCCATCAACCGATTGTACATGTAATTCAAAGGTCCAGTTTTGTCACACTGTGTCAGGCTGATTCTGCCTGGGGATTACGTTAAGTGTACATGTGTCTGTGGAATGCCAAGTCGCTTACACGTTAACTGATTGAATAGGCCGTTCCGTTGATCGAACAATGGCACACTCATCGTCGAAACCGACGGAGAATCCATCATGCAGCAAAGTAACTCATTCTCTGACTCCACCTCAGCCGCTACTTTCAGTACCGCAGTTTACAGGAAAATTTCTCATTCCACTTTCACTGTCATCTTCAGTATTATTTTGTACAGCACAGGAATAGATTTTTTTCCATTCCAACTTAACTATTACTCTTAGAATGACGCTATACGACACTGGAAATCCACCTTCATATCACTTTAATTGTTATTTTCAGAATAACATTATATAGCACTGGAAAGCGGCTCACCTCCCTGAAACATCCACTATCAGAATCACGCTATACAATACAGACACTTACCTTCTTTTATTCCGCCTTAAAGGCTACTTTCAGAATCACCGTATATTACGAAAGGCCAGTTTCTCTCGCTCCATCTTACCTAATTCTTTTGCTCAAATTTAATACAACGCACGAACAGCTTCTTCCAACCTCCCTAACTAATATTTTCAGCACCACTGTATATAACATAAGAATAACTTTCACTACACCGTAGCTGCTAATTTCAGCATCACGGGATACTACACAAATCTTAACTGTTACTTAGCTGCACATTTCACCATCACTGTGAACAGCAGATTAAAACATTCGTTCACTCCACCTTAACTGCACCTTTCACAATCACAGTATATAACACTGGAACACCTTTCTCTCACTCCACCTTACCTGCTAATTTCACAATCACGGTATACAGCATATGAACATTTTCTCTCACTCCACCTTAAGTCATCTCACTGTAATCTGTCTAAACAACCACATTCAGTATCGCTGTAAAAACCATAAGTGCATTTTCTCGTACTCATTTTTATTATTGTTTGTGATAGGGAACACTTTCTTGTACACCACCTAACTAATACTTTCGGCATCACTGTATACAACACAAGAACACCTCTCACTCAACTTAGACTGGTATTTTCAACATCATGTGACACAACACAAACACACATTTTACATCAACCGCTATTTTCTGCATCACATTATACAACACAAGAATACCTTCATTCACACCACCTTAAACTGCTACTTTTAGAATGGCTATATACAACACAGTAACGCACTATTCCACTCATTCTTAACTACGGACTCACAGTATACCATACATGTAGAGCATTTCCACGCAGTCTTAAATGCTACTTGCATAATTTCTATGTCCAGCGCAGGATCACCTTTTTTCTCACTAGCAAAACAGCAACGTTCTGTGTCACCCTATATAATGCAATAACACCTCTTCTCAAACACAGGAACAGATTGTACTCCACCTAAATTGTTACTTTCAGAATCAAGGTACACTTCTTTCATCTAGCTTAACTGCTAATTTCAGTATCACCGTGTAAAACACATGAATACCTGCGCAGCACAGGGACACATTCGTTGTCCCTACCTTCACTATAAATTTCTAAATCGTAATATATATAGCACAGGAAACCATCTCCACGTCTTATAATATTTGCAACTACTTATAGAAATTTAAAGTACAACACAGGTACACCGTCTTTCATTCTACTTTAAACACTACTTTCAAAATTTCTCTATTCAACACATAAATACCATTTCTTACTCCAACTTAACTGCAACTTTCACAATCACAGTATACAGCATAGGAACATCTCTCACTTCAATTTAACTGCAGCTCTTTCAATCAGGGTGTTCAATATAGGATCACTTCTCATATTAATTGCAACCTTCTCTATCACGCTATACATCATAGTAACATCATCTTAAATCCAGTTTAACTGCAACTTACACAGTCACAGCATACCATATAGAAACACCGTTTCTCGCTTCACCTTAACTGCTATCTTTAGAATCACGGTATATATCACAGAAACGCATTCTGTAACTCCACCTTAATTGCTACATTCAGTAGCACGGTATACGTCCCTTCCACCTTAACGCTCCTTTCAGATTCACGTTATACATCACAAGAGCGCATTATTTCTTCACTTTAAATCTTGCTTTCAGTATGACAGTGGATAACACTTCTCATTTCACCATAAGCACTACTCTTAGAAATTAGCATGAACGCACGTACTACTTCACCCCACTTAATCTACTACATTTAGAACCACTATATATAATACACGAACACTTTCTCTAATTCCATCGTAACCGTTACGTTTCGAATCACTGTGTACAGCACTGGAACAATTTTGTTCACTTCTGCTTAACTCTTAGTATCGCTTTAAACAACACTTGAAATCCACAACATCTACACATTAACTGATACTTTCAGAATCATTAAGTATAGCACGACAAGGCCTCTCATTTTCTCTGAACTATCCACTCTCAGAATCTCGTTATACAGCACAAAAGCATATTTTCTTTTACTTTACCATATCCATTATTTTCAGAATTGCTGTATACACCTACATGTCAGTTTCTCTCATTACAACTTAACTACAACTGTTAGTATAACTAAATACGACACAGGAACACCTTCTTTCCCGCCACCTATCTACTAGTGTCGGTATCACAATATATAACACAAGAATACGCCTCACTCCACCGTAACCGCTACTTTCAGCATCACGTGTTAGGACACAAACCCACCTTCTTTCGCACCACATTGACCGTTATTTAGCTGCAACTGCCACAATCACGGTAAACAACACAGTAAAACATTCATCCACACCATCTTAACTGCAACTTCTACAATCACAGTATATACAACACTGGAATGCCATTCTTTCACTCCACCTTACTCGCCGCTTTCACAGTCACGGTATACAGAATGTGAACATTTTCACTCACTCCACTTTAATGTTAGCTTTATAATGGCTGTATACAACAAAGGAACACATTCTCTGTGACCCACTCAGCCGCTATTGTATATCCCACAGTAGCATGGTATACATCACAGAAAACCATTTCTTTCTCCATCAACCTTTCAGAAATACATTTTACATCACAATAGCACTTTATTTCATATCCACCTCTACAGAAACACCTCTCGTTTCACCTTAAACACAACTCTTATAATACGGCGCAAGAACACACATTCTTATACTTCACTTAGACTTTAACATTTAGTATCACCATATACAAGGCGGGAACCGCTTCCTCCAACATAACTGCTACTTTCGCAATAACGGTATACAGTACAGGAACATATCTCACTACACCTACATTGCTATGATTAGAATCACGGTATATAACTCAGGAACACATTCTCTGACTGCACCTCAACGTTTACGTTCTGTATCACTGTGTACAGCTCAGGACCATATTGTGTTCACTCCACCTTAACTATTGCTCTTAGAATCACGTTTTACAATACCAGAAATTCACCTTAACGTCACTTTAACCGCAATTTTCAGAAATACATTGTATAGCACTGGAAATCTTCTCATTTTCGTTGAATCATTCATTCTTAGATTCACGATGTACAGCACACAACATACCTTATTTTACTCTGCCGTAACCACCACTTTCAGAATCACTGTATACAACGAAAGACTAGTTTCTATCATTCCATCTTACCTAAATCTTTTAGAATAATTGCATTGGACACACGAACATATTCTTCGAAATCACCGTAAGTGCTACTTTCAGCATCATGCGATAAAACAGAAGCGCTCTTTCATTTTCATCATATTAACCGCTACTTAACGGCAACATCTATAATCATGGTGAACTAGACAGTAAAACATTCGTTCACTCCACCATACTTGCTACTTTCACGATCAGAGTATACAGCATATGCCCATTTTCTCTCACTCCAGCTTAACTGCACCTTTCACAATCACATTATATAGCATATGAACATTTTCTCTAACTCCACCTTAACTGTACCTTTCACAGTCATAGTATATAACAGTGGAAAACCCTTCTCTCACTCCACCTTAACAGCTACTATCACGATCACAGTATACACCATATGAACATTTTGTCTCACTCCACCTTAACTGCTACTATCACGATCACAGTATACAGCATATGAACATTTTGTCTCACTCCACCTTAACTGCTACTATCACGATCACAGTATACAGCATATGAACATGTTGTCTCAATCCACCTTAACTGCTACTATCAAGATCTCAGTATACACCATATGAACATGTTGTCTCACTCCACCTTAACAGCTACTATCACGATCACATTATACACCATATGAACATGTTGTCTCACTCCACCTTAACTGCTACTATCACGATCACATTATACACCATATGAACATGTTGACTCACTCCACCTTAACTGCTACTATCACGATCACAGTATACAGCATATGAACATTTTGTCTTACTCCACCTTAACTACTGCCTTTAGAATCTCTGTATATAAGACAGTAACTCTTTCTCTGAGTCCACCTCAACCGTTACTTTCAGTTCCACGGTATATCGTGTAGGAAACCTCTCACTCCACCTTACCCGCTACTTTCAGTCGCATGGTATACATCATAGGAATCTATCTCACTCTACATTAACCACTATTTTCAGAACCACGTTGAACATCACACAAGCATCTTCACCTTCACTGAAATATGTCATTTCTCTTGTAGCACTACCGTTATAATACCGCACAAGAACACTCTTAAACTTCACTTAGACTTTACATTGAGAATCACCATATACAATACAGGAACGACTACCTACAACGTAACCGCTACTTTCACAATGACGATATATAGCACGGGAACACCATCACTTACTACACCTACGTTGCTACGTTCAAAACTTACTGTATACAACACAGTAGGACGCAACATGGCCGAATGGTTAAGAAGCTTGCTCTGCAATCACGAGATCCTGGGTTCGATTTCCCTGCGTGGCATCTTTACCATAGCGTCTTTACCAAGTGTCTTTGCCATAGCCTCGGTCGACCCAAACCTTTTCAGTGAATCTGAGTAGAGAGAAACTGTGCGGATGGCCATCGGATGGATTGTACCTGTAATTCAAAGGTCCAGTGTTGTCACACTATTTCACACTGATTCTGCCTGGGACTTACGTTAAGGGTACATGTGTCTGAGGAATGCTGAGTCGCTTACACCTTAACTGATTGAATGATTGAATAGGCCATTCCGTTGATCGAACAATGGCACACTCATCATCGAAACCGACGGAGAATCCATCATGCAGCACAGTAACTCATTCTCTGACTCAACCTCAGCCGCTACTTTCAGTACCACGGTATACAGGAGAAGATCTCATTCCACTTCTAATATCATGTTCAGTATTATTGTGTACAGCACAGGAATACGTTGTTTCACTCCAGCTTAAATATTTTTCCTAGAATCACGCCATAGATCACTGAAAATCCGCCTTCATATCCACTCACAGAATTAACTTAACTGCTTGTTTCAGAATCGCTGTACGCAATGAAAGTGCAATTTCTCATACTCTAACTGAACTACTATTTTAGTATAATGATATGCGGCATGGGAAGCCCTTTTGCTGCACCTTTCGGCATTACTGAATACAACACAAGAATACCTCTCACACCACCGTAACTGTATCTCTTAGCGCCACGCAATATCACACAAACATACCTTCTTTCACACCATCTTAGCCGATTCCACATTAACTGCACCATTCACCATTACAGTATACAACACAGGAATACCATTATGTCACTCCACCTTACTTACTACTTTCACAAACACGGCATACAGCACAGAAGCAATTTCTCTCACTCCACCTTAACTGCTACCTTTAGAAACACAGGGCAGCTCCTTTTATTCAATCTTAACCGACAATTTCAGCGTCACTTTATACAACCAAAGGGCACTGTCTCTTTCTCCCTCCTAATTACTACTTTGAGTACAATTATATACGAAAGAGGAACACGTTATACCACATGACCTCCCAACTACTTTCGGCATCACTGTACAAAACACAAGAATTGTTCTCAGTCAACATTAACTGGCATTTTCAGCATCACACGGTTTAACACAGACAGTTTTTTAACACCACATTAATAGCAACTTTCAGCATCACTTATAGAACACGGGAAAAACCTCATTAACACGACCTTAATGGGTAGTCTGAACATTACTGTATACAACATAGGAGAACCATATACTTCACGTTATACTTCACAGGAGCATTTTTCATCTAGCTTATCTGCTAATTTCAATATCACAGTGTACACCACATACAGCACAATGGCATATGTATTCCCCTTCCCACCTTCACAAGGAATTTTCAAATCACAGTATATAGCACAGGAAATCCTCTCACTCCACGTGAACGAATTACTTTCAGAATCACCAGTTGAAAACGAGAACAATATACAATATAGGAACATCTTCTTTTACTCCATCTTAACTGCAAGCTTCTCAATGACTGCATACAATGTAGTAACACCTGCGCTCACCCCAATTTCACTGAAAATTTCAGTCACAGAATACAACATAGAAACACCTTCCCTCACTCCAACTTAAATGCAGCCTTTAGAATCACATCACGGTTACAACACAGGAACACATTCTCTGATTCCACCACAACTGCTACTTTCAGTAGTACTGTCTACCTTTCACTCATTCTTAACAGCTTTCAATGCCGCGGTATACAGCACAAGAAATCCTCTCACTCTACTTCAGGTGCTACTCTGATAGTGCGGTTTACCTCTCACTCCACGTTAACGGCTACTTTCAGCATCACGTTATACATCACAGCAGCGCCTCACTTCATTTACACCTTAACTCTTCAGAAACTTCTGATTTCACCTTAAACACTACTCTAATAATACAGCAAAAGTACATACTTTCTTTCATTTCACTTACACTACTACATTTAGAATCATTATATACAAGACAGGAACCATCTACTACAACTGAACTGGTACTTTCATAATGATTTGATACATCACAGGAACACATTCTTACATTGTATTTTAAGCGATACTTTCGAATCACAGTACACAGCAGAGGGACGCAATTCTGGCTCCAGTTCAACCACTACGTTCACTTCAAGCTAAATAGCACAGAAACTCACCCCAGCTTACCTAAAATACTTAGAATCACGCTATGCAAAACTGGAAGCCCACCTTAACTGAATTTTAACTGCTACTTGCAGAATCACATTTTATATCATTGGAAGGCTTATCATTCTCCCTAAACCATGTACTCTAAGTATCATGCCATACAGTAAAAAAACATACCTTCGTTTACTCTAACTCAACCCGCTCCTTTCAGAATCACTGTATACAACGGAACAGAATTTTCAATCACTCCGTCTTAACTGCAACCTCTAGTATGATTTTCTTCCACTACACTTAACAACTATGTTCTACACATCTGAGTATCCTCAATCACACGATCTTAATCGGTACATTCAGAATGACTGTATATATTACAAGTACACAGTATTTCACTTCACCTTAACTGCTATTTTACAACCACAGTATACAACACAAATAAATCTTTTTTACACTTCATTAAACGCTACTTTCAGAATGTTTGTGTACAGCACAGGATCACTATCTATCACTCTACCTTAATCGTAAACCGCAACTTTCAGAATTATCATATATAACACAAGAACACTTTCTCTCACTCCCTCGTACAAACTATTTACAGTATCATTGTATGCAACACAGAAACAACTTTCACGTTTTCGTCAGAGAAGCATCTTTTTTTCTAGCCTACTGCCACGTTCAGTATCACAGTGTACAACAGACGGGAACAGATCTCATTTCACCTTAAAAACTTGTCTTATAATTAATCACACTATACACCTACACAATGAATTTTCAAATTACAGTATATTGTACAAGAAGTCTTCTCTCTCTATGTGAACCCCTTACTGGCAAAATCACTTATACTACCGAAGAACAGATAGACTTCCCCCCACCTAGATTACGATATGAATAATGACAGTAAAGAGCAAGGGAACACATTATATCTCTCTCTCTCAATTAACCCATTACGTTAATCCGTCTACCACATAGGGACACCATATTTTACTCGACATTAACGTATACTCTTAGAATCCTGCTATACAACACAAGAATTCGTTGCTTCAATCTTCCTCAGCTCCTATTTTCAGAATCGCTTTCTATAGTGCCCGTATCGTTCACTCCAACTAAACCGCTCCCTCCAGAATCCTTGTATATAGCACATGAACACTTCACACCCCGCCTTAATCGCTACTTTGAGAATCATTGTGCACAATACAGGAATATATTTCACACTATTTCCCTAATACTTTTAGATTCACAGCATACAACACAAGTGCACCTATCTTAATCCAATTTAATTGCTTCTTTTAGAATTACGATTTACAACACAGTAACACATTCGTTCACTCCGCTTTAATTGCAGCTTTCACAGTCACAGTATACAACATAGGAACGCCTCTCACTCCACCTTGACTGCAACTTCCACATTCACAGTTAACAACACTGTAACATCTTCGTTCATTCCATCTTAACTGAAAGAGTCTTCCACATAGACACACCTTCTCTCACTCCCCCTTAACTGCTACATTAAAAGTATGGAATACAACACAGGAACACATTCTCTGACTCCAACTCAACCGCTACGTTTAGCACTACAGTATACAGTACAAGAAAACCACTGACTCCACCTAAACCGCTACTTTCAGCAGCACGATATACATGGCTGGAATATTCTCTCCCACAACCTTCACCCTTACATTCAGAAATACTGTAATAGCCCAGGAACACTTTCTCTAACTCCACTTCAACCGCTACTTTCACTTCAACAATAACAAAGTATATAGTATAGGAAAACCCCCACCATAAACGTTCACTCCAGCTTAACTATTACTCCTAGAATAACTCTAGTCAACACTAACCATTCACTTTAACTGCACTTTCACTGCTATTTTCACAATCCCATTGTTTACTACTGGAAATCCTAGTGTTCTTCCTGAACCATCTACTTTAAGAATCAAACTGGTCAGCACAAAAAATACCTTATTGTAGTCCACGCCAACCACTGCATTCAGAATCACTGTATACGAAGAAATGACATTTTCTCTTAGCGTTCTGAACTACCAGTTTTAGTATAACTGTATATGATACAGGAACACCTTCTACTACACGACCTAACTACTACTTTCAAAATCACTATATACAACACAAGAATACCCCTAACTGCAGCATAACTGCTACTTTGTGTCACGCGATGCAAAATAAACACAACTTTCAAAGCACCTTAAACGTTACTTAACTGCAACTTTCACTCACATTATATAACACGCGAAAACAATTTTCCACCTCACCTTAGCTGCTATCTTTAGAAAGCGAGTAGACAACACAGGAACACCTTCCGTTACTTCATCTTAACCGCCACTTTCATTGTATAAAACAAAAGGGCACTTTACTTTACTACATCTGAGTTACTACTTTTATTATAACTGTATACAACAGAGGAACACGTTATTCCACACCACGTAACTATTATTTTCGCCACTGTATATAACACAAGAACACCTTCACTCAACTTAACTGGTACATTTAGCATCACAAGTCACAACACAAACACAACTCCTTTCACAACACATTAAGCACTACTTTCAACCAGCCTCATTCATATGACCTTAATCGATACTCTCAGAATAAACACATCACAGGAACACCCTATTACAGTCCAAATTAACGACTATTTTAGAATCATAATGTGCAACACAATTATAACGTTTTCGCACTACCTTAAGTGCAGGGCAAGATCATCTTCTTTCAGCCTACCGTATCTTTCTGAGTCTCCCTATACAACGTAATGACACCTTCCCTCTCTCACTCTTAGCTACTATGTTCCGTATCTCTGTATGCAAGTAGCATATTACCGCCTTCCCAACTTCACAATTTGGAAACCAAAGTATATAGCACAAGAAATCCTGACACTCCACGTCAAACAATTACTTTTAGAACCACATATACAACATAAGAACACATATTCTTTCCATAAACCAGACTATTACATTCAGAATCATAGTATACAAGAGAGGGACCACTTTGTTCCCCACACCTTAACTATAACACACAGAATAACTGGACTTTGACACTATACTTTAACAGTTCCACTCCATGATTGAGTACCTTATTGTGGTGGAGTGGCTTATGTGTTCTGTTGACCCGGAGGGCTATACTGGTGGGAGCCATGCTCCTGGTAGTTTCAACCAAGCCAGGCAGGCCAAAGTGTAGGAACCAGATGAAATCTTAATCATTTCAGGAGTAAACCTAAATGTCAATCCTGGAGTAGGCAGCAGTGCTCCAGTACAGATGAAGGCAAATATCAACAAAC